>CM074944.1:3834864-3846502 GCA_037576815.1 Pangasius larnaudii | reverse complement strand
ACACACACACACACACACTCTCTCTCTCTCTCTCTCTCTCTCTCTCTCTCTCTCTCTCTCTCTCTCTCTCTCTCTCTTTCTGACGGAGTGTAACTTGCACCAATCCACGCGCGCAGGCGGCGCCGGTGACGCGCGCTCTCTCTCTCTGACGTCACGAGACAACCAGAAGGGTCGTGAGTAAAATGAATGTGTGAGTTGTCTCACATGGACGCAGAGAGCTTTCTGCTCGCGATCTGCACAAAACGACGGAATACCGTGTGCTGGAGAACACCTCCGGGTAAGTGCCTTCATCTCATTGCGTTTAAGCTCTGTGAAATACCCCGGTGTGTGTTTTGCGCCTCTTTAACGCAGTGCGAGCGGTTTGTTTTGTGCTTGTGGTGGATTTGTGTCCATACCGGCTTTACTCTCCATCACATACAACACTCACAAAGACTGAGCCCGCCATGTGGAAGAACAATCTTCACACCTTTTCTAGAGGGAAATGTAATAACAATAACAACAATAATAAGGATTATTATTATTATTATTATTATTATTATTATTATTATATTGGCTGCTAAATCTCAAGGTGCATTACATGAACTAAATCAGCAATAACATTTATTATGGATGTATAATAACAGCTCCAGGGTCGCAGGTTCGATCCTGAGCTTGGGTTACTATGTGTTTCAGATGTTCTCCTTGTGTCTGCACGGGTTTCCTCCAGGTTCTCTGGTTTCCTCCCAAAAACATGCCAGTAGGTGGATTAGTTACACTAAATTACCCCTAGCTGTGAATGAGTGTGTGAACGTGTGTGTGTCCCATCCATGATGTATTCCCGCCTTGATCCCACGCGCCTACTGAAGATGAATAAATACATTTTGTGTACTTATACAAGTACTAGATAGCTGAATCTCCGCATGTCCTCTTACTGGACTCATTGATGCACTACAGAAACTCTTCAACCTTTAAGTGTCCTTTGGTTTGGCCCTTTGGTGAAAGCTCTATCACAGCGTGTTTACTTATCGTTCCAAACAGAACCTCTTCAGGAAGCTAAGAACTTTTCACAGAACAATTGAGAAGCCCATGTCTTATGGTGTGGTTATTATTTTAGTCTCTACAAATCTACTTATATAGGAAGTAAGTCAGAATTTGGGATTTGGCCAGAGAGGGAAAAATGAGTTTGGCCACATCTGTCAGTTTTAATTGTCTAGGGCTGTCTTTAATCTTCTAGGGCTGAATCATCAACTGGCTACTAATTAGCCACCCTATGTAGTGCACTATATAGGGTGCAGAATACTTTTAGCGCATGTACAGTGTATAGAGTAGCTGAATTTCCATATGTTGCCATAGTACACTCTATACACTTTTAAAAAAAAGATTAACTCTGTCACACTTATGGGTTCTTTAGGTTGTTTGACAAACAGGTAGCTGAACACTAACATGGCCTTTAATTAGACACTGATGTTGTAGTGTACCAGTATATTAATGATTTCTTATATATATATATATATATGCCATTATTTCATACAGTATGTAGTAGGTGCACTTATAGGGAGTAGGGAGCTGAATCTCACAACATAGAGTGTATTAAACATTATTTCTGTTTGGGATGTAGGCTGTGTTTTCTGAAAAAGGCAGTATGGTGCACATGTGGTGCAGCACTAATTAAAGCCATTTCATACCCAATGTAGTGCACATATAAAGGGATTATAGAGCCATTATGGATTCAGATACAGTTTGTGCCATTGTAATCAGCGATGCTTCAAGTTTCAAGTCTCAAGTTTATTTGTCATGTGCACAAAATGTCAGGGACAGCTGTACATTGAAATGCTTGTTGTGAGGCTCAGGTACTCTACAGCTGTGCAATACAAAAAAAATGTACATCAGAAGATGAGGGGAAAGGAGAAGAAGAAAGAGGGTGAAAGAGATTATTTACAAATACAATATGTATATACATAATATGCAAAATATATTAGGGAACTGGTATGTATGCCTAGTATGCATGTAGGCAAAGTGCAGATCCTAACTGTAAACACTGGAACACGTGTAGTCACAGTATGTGAACAAGAGTGCAAAACGTAGTAGAATAAATAGTAGCTGTATTCAGTTGTAGTATACTTGGATTATAAGCCATATTTAAGGTCTGTTGGGTGAAATCTTTCCCTAAGTTAAGATGCATTGATTCAGGGAGGAGTGTATGTTACACAAAGCACAACACTTAAGTGGTATATGTGGACTAAGCACTTGGATCATTACCTACTTAGCATCCACATACCAAATGCTTTGGGATGGCAATCATGTGAGTGGCTTGTTCAGTTTAGCAAAGGATTTGTTCTCACTAAGAGCTCGTGGCTCGCCGTACATTTAAAGGTCTCTGAGCAGTGATCCCATGTGTGGTGAAAAAAAGAACAGCGGATTCTCAGGGCTGAGAATTCGGCAGAACTGTCCCCAAGAGGCTCCCGAAGCCTCAAATAAATACTTGCACATGACCCTGTGTCCCCGTGCCACAAGGAGCCATTTGTGCTCTCCCAGTGACGTCCAGCAAGTCTTACAATGTCAATCGACGGTTCTGATTGCGGTTAGTGCTTGGCAATGGGGCTCCCTCCAAAAAAAAAAAAAAACATTCCTGGGATCCTTCTTGTAATCATGTTGTACCAGGGACAAGGATGTGCTCTGCATCATCAATCTTCGTAATGTAGAACTTAATGAGAACTAAAGCTTTAAAAACTCAAAGCCCACAGATTATGGCAGGTCTGCTGCTTTATATATACATATATATACATACATACCAGTTTATGCACAAGGGTGGCATTAATAAAAAGGTAGTGTAAGAAATATTAACCATGTGGTTGGTGCAACTGTACAAAATATTGGAGAAAAATTGGCAGCGCTAGTGCAGTGGTTCTATGCTAATTGTACCAGAAAACAGAAAGAATAGGAACCACATTGCTAGGAACTAGAAAACTGTACACAAGACAATATACTGATGCACACACACACAGGGTTAAATACATGAGCTACTCAGGGGGAAACAAGAGACAGGTGCACACAATCAGGGAAATGGTTCAATTATGACCCAAAACAGGAAGTGAAAGGGTGAAGGTCATGACACATTAAATGAAGATATTTAACAAGGAAGCATCATACCCAGTGTGTTTGCATGATTAGTTTTACTGGAGAAGAAGAAGAAGAAAAATCCTACTGAAAACTATGTGCCTGGTCCCCTAAAATGTTCAATAATAATAATGTCAGTCACCTGGCAAAACAATATGTTTAGGATATATATAGATACTGTAGCTGTCATTTCAGTGACTTAAAACATTTAGTATTAATTAGTTAGAATTTTTTTTATACTTCTATCAAGCAAACATTTACGTTCGTATTGTATAAAACATGGGTGAAAAATGACTGTTTATATCACTTAATCCACAAAGTTTTGGTGATGTAGCAGCAGCCATTTAGTGTTTGGGATTGGTGGTGGTGTTTGTTATGCTAATTATTTTGACAATGTGCTGCATTCGACTGAAAAACCAAAGAAAACGCCCCCTCAACTCAGAATTCCTACTCGGGAACTCTGGACGGTCTCCTCAACCCTGAGTTCAGCAAGTGACATCAAATCAATATGGCTGCTCACAGCATCAACTAAAAAAAAAAAAAAAGTAGCACTTCTTACCTTTAAATGAGTTATTCTGTATTTACAAGCATTTGCTTTAGATCAATCACTATACAGACATATTCACTTGGTAAGTCTATAACACTGACTATACAGTTCACTGTTTTGGGGATCACTCATCACAGTTAGCTGGCTAGCTTTTTACTAACAAAAAGATCAACATGGAGTCATCCATAGTATTTTCCCACATTGCAGCTTGAATGCACAGAGGTCAAAAATGACATAATTCTGAGATCCGACTTCCCACTACCGAGGAAAGTTGAATGCAGTGTTATTCCCAGCATTATGTAACAGTCGGAGCCATTTCTTTACAGTTTTGAATACGGGAAAGAGGAAAAAAGAGAGGCTGATAAAGGAATGACAGTTTATAGCTGTTATAACGTAAGTGATAACAGGAACTAGCTTGTCGTTCCACAGCATCAAATGTAACTATAAATGGTTACATTTATAGTAACCATTTATAGTTACATTTAATGTAACTATAACATTTATAAAAAAAAGTATGACATGTCATTATTTAATGATGTAATGAGTTCACATTTGTAAGAATTTGAGTTAGTTAATTTGTATTGTAAGGTTCTGATTGGTTACGGAGTATTTAGCTTTAGTCGTATAAAATCCAGCATGTTCCACTCTCTACTTAGAATAAGATCGGATTGTTTTAACACACTTGCCTGTGAAAAGTTTCATCTTCAGCTGTTTAGCTGTAGCCAGACTTTAATGATGCAAAGCTGCTCTAGCCTGAAGAAAGGATTTGGGCTTTCCATCCTCTTCTCTCATGTGTAATGCTTATCGTCCTTTGCAAAATGAGTGTAAATAAACAGCGAGCCGTTGGCAGCTTTGAAGCTTGGGCCAAGATTGATGGCCATCACATAGCGCCTGACCCTGAGCAGTCACGAAATCAGCTGCAGATAAACAGCCATTAGCCACACACTTTGTGGAAGTCTGTGGGGTTTTGTAGTGGTTTACTGTAAAATATGATTCACTATTCAGGAAAACTTCCCTACAACAGGATGTTTGAGCAGTCAATTTTATTCAGACATCAGTCCATAGATGTTCCCATAACTCTTAACTGTCATAAATGTTATCCAAACGTGCATCCGTACATACTGTGTGTATCAGTAACCAGATAGTTCTAACTCCCTAATGACATACAGAGGGTATAGGGCTTGTTTATTAATCATTCTTGCAATATATCTCAGAACTCTGTAATATGTATATTAACCAAATCAGTTACTAATTGTGTTGGAGTCATTCTGAGTCTCTTGGATGATTCGTAGCATATACAGATTCAGTCAGGGCGTGAATCTTTAATAATACATTAAAGTTTCGCTAGTATGGCTTTAACAGGGAAGAAAATAGTTTTCTTTAAGGACACGTTCCATCGTCTTCGTCCAAAACAAGTACCATTACAGTATGATTTGGTTGGGAAACAATGTACCACCTGTGGAGTCACTTTTACACCGAGAAGCCAGTTAAGCCACATCACCAAATAGTTTAATCATCATATCTATAAAGAAAGATGTCACATTTACACTGATGCCAAGAAATGATAAATAATAGCCTTCCAGAAGCTTAGGAATCTAAGCCAAAAAGTGCACTATAGTTTCCTGGGCTACATATAAAGTCAAACTTTATATAGGTTCATTTACATAAAGGATTTTTTTATATGTCAGTTTTTTTGAAGAAATCTGTTTAGATTTTTTTAGTCATATTTTTAGATTTGTCTAATTTAGAAAATTTAACAATGGCAGCCTATGAAAGCTGTGGTGCTTACTGGTTAAGCAGAGCTAACGAAGTGAATGTTATATGATAAAATGATATAAAATGAGAACACTGAGGCTATGGCGTCAACTGAGTGACCTTCGCAAGCACTGTTTATGATGCTAATCAAGTAGCTTGAGCTAATGAAGGCTATGCTACTAACCGTGTAAATGAAATCGAAGAAATTTACAAAAAAGCATTGAAATTTTGCCATAAAATGCGTTGTACAGTTAACGTTTATTAGTGATTTGGTTTTTGGTGGTGCTTGTTATGCTAATCATAACAACGAGACGCTTTGACATTATTTGTGACAAGTCTTCATGCTTGAATGTGACAAGCTGCATTTGTTGTCTTAGTAACTTCAACAGACAGAGATAAGTCAGGCTTAAAAAGAAACAACTGTATGTAGCTGCTGTAATGTAAGTGATAAACGGAACTAACTAGTTTTGCAGACGTTTCACAACATTAAATGTAACTATAAAAATATGAAAAAAAGTATGTTGTGTTTTTTATTAGATAAAACAATCTCAATTGTTGGCAAATTGCTGTGGTATAAGAGGAATAAAACACTTCAGGACATGCTGTTATAGGAAAATAATCAACTTCTGGGTGGTAGCAGTAACTCTGTTTCACGCCAGGCCACATCACACCACCCTGTCATTCGTCGTTTTCCCGTAACAGCATGTCCCAAAAAAAAAAAAAAAAACAGCATGTGTTTTATTCCTTACTTACTGACACAGTAGTTATGTTTAAGAGTCAGGTCTGGAATTTAAGTGAAAGGGAACAGACTTTGAGACATCACATGAAAGAAAGACAATTTATGCAAGGCTCATACTTGGAGCTGTCTGACCTTTTCAGGCTCTTTTGAGACAAGACCTTTCTGCCCGTTGCCTTAGAGAAGGAATGAGATGTTTGGAGATGGAGGGAGGGAAAAGCCTGTCTGTAGTTTGCATTTCCACATTGTGGGAGGTTAAAAGGGAAATCCTGAATCACAGGGGGATTTTTGCATGGTGCATGCAAGCATTTCCCTGCAGTGAGAGTTTTGAGATTTGTGCTGCTCTGGTCAATTAAAAAAGGGCTCCGTTTGACCTCCATCTGAGGTCCCGAGGAGAATTATGAGGAATGTTTCCTTTGCATTGTAGATTGCTAGTTGAATACAGACACGGTCAATAGAGAAAACTGAATGAAGAGACAAGAATTTTCAGATGAGGCCTCATTTTAGAAAGAATGAAAGTGTAAATGCTAGAAAAGTGTGTGTGTGTGTGTGTGTGTGTGTGTGTGTGTGTGTGTGTGTGTGTGTGTGTGTGTGACTGTGTGTGGGTGTATGTGTGTGTCTTTCCTCTTAGGTTTTTTCACAGGCCTGAAGGTCCAGCTGTGAGTCTCAGACAGGAAACCCTCTGACATCAGAATAACATCAGCTTGTCTTTTGAGAACTCCCAGCTGCAGAAGCGGGGAATGTACCACTAAACAAAAAAACAAAAAAAAAAAACGAAAAAAAAAAAACCCAGAATGCAGTGTGTTTATTAACTGCTACTACAACGCTATTAAATCCCTGAAGCTGATTGGTCAGAAGTTTTTGATTAATTGTCTAGAAAACCAGCTCTGACAGTAATTCTGGCTGTAATTCAAATCATAGGCTTATGTTAATGCGCTCGTTCCGATGTTATTGATTTTATAGTAACCACTTGCCCGGAGAAAAGTGTTATTTAACAATGAAAATCATACAGTTGGAGATATGTTGCCATTTTCTGTAACATTTAACATTTATCGAAGGAGCCTCCAGTGTCAGTCATAGCCACAACTTGTTTAGTCGATGTTCCACAATGTTAAATATAACTATAAACAGATAAAAATAAACAAATAAAGATCTTTGGGATTTTGTAATCTTTGGGAAATTGCTGTTGGATAAGAGGAAAAAAACTGTTCGGACATGCTGCTGTTGGAAAATAATCAACATTAGGGTAGTAAAGGTAACTCCACTTTATCACACCACCACTTTGTTGATTGTTTTCCTATAACATTATACCCCCAAGTGTTTTATCCCTTACATACTGTATATGCTTCGTGATCACTCCAGGATTAAAATGATCCAAGCATCAGTCACTCCAGGGTTAAATTGTGATGTAGCGCAGTCGCATATTCTGTCTTTGTAAGTCTCTATACATATAAAATAGCTTTAATCCTTTGGTTTGATTTATTGATACCACTTTCTGGAGTTTGGTGAAAGTTTAGTGTGTGTGTGTGTGTGTGTGTGTGTGTGTGTGTGTGTGTGTGTGTGTAAATGCTTGCGAGACAGGATAAAGGATTTCCTGTGTTGTGTTCCCCATCATTGCTCTGCCTAATTTGGACATTCCTGAACTTTCTGAAATCTGTAAGAGTTGTTGCATGCAGTCTGATTCCACTCTCCCAGTTCACAGAAAGGACAAATTATTCAGCCGTCTTCTTCATGAGCGGAGTATAATTATATGTTGTGGATGTTCTGATCATCTGCGAGTGTTTGTTGAGAAAGGCACCTGTTCCACTGACATCCTGTGTTGTACTTTACAGCTGAGCGATCTTGCAGTGAAAAAAAAAAAAAACCCAACAACAACAAAAACCAGCAAGTCAAAACATCTAATCAGTCTCAGCTGGTCTCCGTCTCAGTGCTGCGTCGTGTCCAAAGGCGTCACTCAGGGTAGGAAAGGTAGGCGTCTGGCACTTAATGACAGCTTGTAAATTGTCCATAAAGCTCATAATTACTTGTTTGGGGATTGGTATAATTTTTACTTAGACATCTGTGGTTTTCGAGGAGGCTGTATTCTGCCTGGAGTTTTTGTTTTCTATCTCAGACCTACTGCTTGTTTGGAGCAGTTTTGTCGTATGCAGAGGTACCAACGTGTACGAATGTAGTTGTGACGTTTACGAGTTTTGACCCCGTGCTACAGTGATACTACGCTTTTCTGCTTTTTCAGCTAAAGTAGCGGTCAGACCAAACGCAAATAAAATTCACATGGTGGAAAAAGCAATGGACTCTCTCCATTCGGTGCTGTGACGCATTTCCATTTTGAAATAGTGCAGCTCTGTGTTTACATTCGTCAGTACAGTGAGACAGCATGTATAAGTATTATATGTATAAGGCATTTATATGAGATTTATATATATATATATATATATATATATATATATATATATACAGCGTATTAGAAAATAGGTATTTTAATACTAAGGCATATAATAGGAATATAATTTGATATGTAAGAATACTTGCAAAGTACCTTCCAGCAAGCTGATGAACATCATTGGCATTCATCTTTTGAAGCCCTTGCAGACGCTGACTGTTAAATACCACCACTGTGAGTGTAGTGAAAGACCCAGAAAGTAGGCACAATACTAAGAAGAACACAGAAGTGCAACAGGCCCATTCACTGAAGGGGAAAGGACGCGGGAGGTAAAAGGCTCATTTGTATCCGGTAGTGGTTATTTTCACATTGTGGCAACTTTGTCTCTGTGAAATTTGATCCTGTGATTGACTTCATGAGTCTTGTGAGGGAATAGAAAACAAGGAGGTGGGACTGTGGTCTCGTTGGTCGGTAAAAAGGACTTGCTGTTTTCTTACTATTGCTGCACATCTGGAGGAAAATATTAGCCGTCTCATCCACCGACATACACTAGGGATATTGTAGTAAATTTCAGGTTTTTTGCTCTTCTTAGCAATGTGGGCACCTCTGCATATACATCAGAGACATAAAATGCTGCTAGTAAAGCCATATGTAAAATTATGTGTGATTTACACCACAGTTTAATTCAGCTTCGGGTACAATTGCATCCAAATTTATTCATTTGGCAAATTTTATAATAAAAGCAATTTACAAGTGAAGGAAAAAATCTGAACCAGTCATAGAGCTAAGCATTTAAAAGGTTAAGCGCCGTCACAGCCTTACAGTCACAAACACACTACGAGCACTGTTCTACAAAGATATGAAGATTTAGCCTTCTTGAGTTGAGAATCTGAAAGACTCCAAAATCAGGACTAGATCTAGATGAGAATACCAAAACCCTACCTCAAATGTACTGTTCATGAAAAATCGATCATTTTATAAGGTGTCTTGTAGATTGTAAGTTGAACAACATCATAAAGCTTTAACGAAAGAAATGTTTCAGAAATAGAAAATGATTTAGACATCCCCATCAGACTATATTTGGTTTTAAAAAGTCACGTCTTTAGTTTTGCACTGGAGCTACGATGATAATGTAGCAGTCAAGTGATGCCACCTACACCACAGTGCTGTTGAGTTCTGGATTCTGACTGATCAGAAGGTGTTGGTTAAACGTGACAAGCTGCATTAGGATGCAGTTATTAACTGGAATTATCTTGTCTCGCAGATCTTTCACAACAATAAATGTAACTGTAAACCGTTAAAAGTATGACACGTTGTTTTTTTTTTTTTTTTAAATTAAAAATGTAATCTTTGGCAGTTCGCTGTAGTATTCGAGATGTGCTGTTATAGAAAAAGAATTAACTTCGGGGTGGTACCAGTAACTCCACTTCACGTCCAGCACACCCTGAAGTGATTTACTTCTTAACTGTATGGGTGTGAACAATTTGGAATTGACTGACTGTATTTAAAGTAAGTAAAATATTTGTGTCAATTAGATTTATTTCCCAAACAATTTCTTTTAAGAGCAGGTTCATCGTTAGCGTCTTAATGAAACTGGTTAGTGTTGCACTCTTCCTGGAGATGCATGTGTGTGTGTTTCCGAGCTCTTCCTGTTTTGCTGATGGAGTTCCTCCTCAGCTGTGACTACTAATGGCGAGTGATCGCTGAGGAATTTCACTGCAGGAACCTCGGCCATGTGAGAGACACTCTCACACTTCATCTGGCCTTTTCCTTCAACTGCTGGCTCATGCTACTGGATTTTACACCCCTGTGTTTTTTACATCAACATTTCAGCCTTCTAGTAATAAGTTGAATTGCTGTCTCATTTAAAAAAAAAAAGCCTGGATGTCTAACTGTTTATGGGGCTGTAATCATAGGGCAATATGATGATATACTATCGCTGCTAATGATAAACTGTCACTTTGCTGATATATCAATATATATATATATTTTTATGACATTACAAACACTGATTGGAAACATCTGATTCGATTATAAAAATGTATACTAAATACTAAAAATGGTTAAATGTTTATTTTGTTTATTTGTTTTTATTTCCTCTCCTTTTCAATATTTTTATTTATTTTTGTGGATTTTTTTGTATTATTTTACTTTTTTATTCTATTTTATTTTAATATAAACTATAGACCACTGTGGTGTGTGTTTAAACAAAAGACTTGAGCCACATAGCAACCTGACGCTAGTTGGTTATAATCTGGCTGAAGAGTCTGTCAAGAATTTTAATTAGGAATCAGATAAACATTAGCTAAAATGTTATCCACTTATTATTATGGATTACCACTAAAAGACATGAAGGGCTATTTGGCTAAACTAACATTTTCAAATGGTGTAGCGCTAGAAGATCCTAATGGCTTGGCATCCTTTCGGTGGCTAAATGATGCTAAGCGATGACCGAACATGTATAAATATAAAAATATCTTTGTGTTTGTGGGCACGTTCAAGACGTGATGCTTTACGATAACAATGATGAGGACGCTGAAAGCCGCGGTGCTGCCCAAACAAATGGCATAAACTCATTTGTAAGCTGAACAATGTTAGCTAAACATTAGCTAAATTTAGCAAACTAGTTAAACTTGTCCATTATAGGCAACTCCTCAGTAAGAACATGACCTAGCTATATCTAGTTTTAGCTAGCTAGTTTCTTGATGTAGCTTTATGTGAGCTACGTAGCTTTTTTAATGCAGTCAGTATTAGGCATTTTGGCTAACTAACAAGCTAACCTGGTTAAATTCTTAGTTAGCAAGCCAAATTCACTGATATGATTAGTTAGTTAGCTAATTAGCTGAGATGAAATGGGCACTGAAAAGATGGTAATCTGTTGTGTGTCTGTTTCGACAGTTATGTCGTAAAAATGAATGTGTTTATAAAAACTTTTCCAATTCTGTTCCCCAACAGATTTAAACTCTGCCTTGCTCTTATAAAAACCACTATAGTCTCCTGCTATGTTTCTGCAACCAGAATTCACAGCTGATGTCAGACTGATGTGTCTATATACACTATATTGCCAAAAGTTTTGGGACGTCTGCCTTTACATGCACATGAACTTTAATGACATCCCATT
>CM074944.1:3769249-3783080 GCA_037576815.1 Pangasius larnaudii | reverse complement strand
CTGAGGGAAAGTGGATGTGGGTGAACAACCAGCCCTTAAATGAGATGAGTGTAACGTAAGAACCGTGTTCACTCACAAGCTTCTTTTTGTGCACAGCACAAACTTATATAACTTTCTGTGTAATATAAATAAATTGTACAGCAAACCTTCTTACCTATGAAGGTTCTGGTATCGCTCTCCAAAGGGAATAGATGAGCCTGATAACTGGAAAGAAGAGGACCCTTCTGGAGAGAACTGTGCCTCTCTGGGGCATGAGATTGGTGAGACACAAAAATGGTTTGATGCTTCTTGCCGTAAGCTAAAACAACTCATCTGTGAAAAGTAAAATACTGCACTTGCATTTTTAGCTAAAAATACTTAGGATTTTGAGAAAAGTGGATAATGTTTGGTTATTGAGTCTGAATATTTGATATTAATAATACAGCCAGCTGGATTGTGTCTATTAAAAAATACATACATACAATATATACAATATATACAGCCAGCTTTAACTCAGAATCAATGATTTTTTAAAATGTTTTTCAACATTTTAAAAAGTCTTGGATTTTTAAACCTGCAGGTTCAAATGGCTGATGGTTTTTTTTATGTGATTATCAAAGCTTGTGTAAACCTCTAGACCATTAGAACAGGGTATGAGATCATATATGTAGTTTTTCTCCTGCTGCTTTGTATAAACTTTTGACAATATCTATTAGGAATAATAAAAACTGAACAGTTATAACTTTGAGGATGTTTAGTGGCTCGTCCAACGTTCCGCATCGGTTCTGCTGAGTAGTGTGAAAGTTAGAGGTAGTTATATCTTTACACATGACCATGTCCAGTCGCCTTGACTTACTAGTATTGGACATTTTAAAATTATCTTGATGCCTGAAAATCTTCATTAGATCTTAATTCCTTATATTCTATTGTTGTATTAAATCAGTATACAGCCGGTGACAAATTAAAGGAAAACCTGATCTGAAAGAAGAACCTCTGCATAAATTCTTCTAGTCTTCTAAACTGTATTGAATGGATGAACACTGTTCTTCCAAAAGATATTCTTTCAGTTCATTTTTTAATAACCCCCCAATGCTAAGTACTAATGCTATGTATATTCACTGAGCAGTGTTCATTTTATGTTAGCTAAAACTGGATGTAATGTTGCTTTGAATAAACATTAAGGAAAATTTAAGAATTAATAAAAGTTTGCATGGCTTGAAGATATAATGGGTGTGTTATTTATTATAGATAATGATTTGCATTATGGCAGTGTTTTAGTACAGTAAAGCAATAATGGGTTATAGCCTGCAACAGAAAAGCAGTAAACAAGAAGACAGCTTCCTCAGTTTACAATCACTTGATGGAGGTTTCCACATGCAGAAAATCCAGCAAAACACCCCAGAGCAGGGCTGCTTTTACAGTTTGAGATTGCCTGATTTTAAAAAGAGTCTTGAGCTTACCTTTAGAAAAAGCAGACACATCTGGAAATTGAAATCTCTTACTTATGCTGCCCTTTTTTTTTGTTGTTGTTGTTATTTATAGGTTATTTGTTATAGATGATGATTTGCACTATGCCAGCATTCCAGTTCCAATGTAGGCATATTGGGTTATGGAGGGTAAAAAGACAGATGGCTTTGTTGACATATTCATAAGAACAGCCATACATTACAGTATTTGATGCAGTATTGGATTTTGATTAATTGAAATCAAATCTCAGGCTAAAAGAGCAATAATAGCATTATGACCTGACTCCATGTGCTGGTGTTAGATCTCTTTAACCTGACCAACATTGCAGATATTCATTTTTCTTTCATTTGGATTTCAATAGCTTTGGAACCTTATGCCTTGAAATACTAATACCAGCTGCAAATGTTGCCACTAGATGGCAAGAGGTAGTAATAATGCTATTTGCTGAGGGAGATTTGTAACATTATAGCAACCATTTTCTTCTGTAAAAAACAAAAAAAAAAACAAAAAAAAAACATGACAATGCTTTATCCACAATGACTCATTCATCTTCCTATATTATTATTATTATTATTATTATTGGTTTATGTTTTACCTGCTATATTAATTGGAAGTGTGCACTATAAACTTTGTACCATTACCGGCCAGTCGGTGGCGCGCGTGCATGAGTTTGAGCACCGGGAGCGCGCGCCTTCAGATGCGCGCAGTTCAGTCTGGTTTCTGCACAAAGGGATGAAGGAGTGCGGGACCAAGTTCGCGTCCTCGGAACATGGACTTCTAATGCTGTTGTATATATGTGTGTATATATACATATATATAAAAAATCTACCAGTGCTGCATGAGCTTTTCTTCTGAAAGCTTCATTCCTGTCTGTGGAAATTAAAAACTTAAAAAAGTGGAGCAACTGACACGTTCAGGTTCACGTCCAGTGAAGAGTTGTTCATGACATTATTTATCAGGAGCACCATCTTCAGTGCAGTAGGAGTGTATGTAAGTCGGAGTGACTTGTGCATCCGCGCTGGAGTTGGCCAGACATCATCAGGGTAAGTGAGCATCACATTCAGGTCCATATCAGTTTAGTAACACGCAGTTCTTCTTTTCCATAAATAAATAGTGAGGAAATGATTTGATCTCTTTGGGGAAAACATATTTTACACAGAATTCAGACTACTAAAAGTGTAAACTACAAAAAGCATATGCATTTAGTTAGTTTGATGTGGTTTCTGCTGCCATCTGCGATCTGCCATCCAAGAGGGTCCTGAATTTGCTGTTCTGAAAATCTCTGTCTGCTACAGTGTAGACTGGGACTGTGCTAAAAACTATAGGTTCACACACTTAGGCTTGAGAAATTCTACACATACACCTATAGGTTTATAGACTTGTATACACACAGGCTTGAGAAGTTGCATTTATTTTTATGACTGTTGTCTTCAGTCAGAAATGAAAACATTGGGATTCAGCTCTTTAATTTATAAAGTAACAAGGAACCCATTTTCTCCTAATATCACCCATTTTAACTTGTATTAGCTGACTAATTTAAATTTGTGTATGATTCTCTTAAGGTACGTCCATGCCATTTACCTTCCCTGTCTGGGCATCAGGGATTTCAACCACTGAAGGAAAAACTGCTTGACATCAGGACTCGTCCTACAAGACCCGACCACTCAGTTTAGTGTTTAAGACTCATCAGTTTTCTTATCATGGGCACTGCTTTGTCCCTCTCTCCGGGTCCCCAAAAATCTCATTACTATGATGACCGGCCTAACTCTCTCAGCCGCTACCCGAGCTTGAGCAGCCGCTCTTTGACCACTCAGAAGGATCATGGGCTCAAATCACGCGGACAATCTATTTTCCTGCCTGCTCTCACCTGGAAACGTCTGGTGGCCTCCACTAAGAAACGGGGTTCCTCCAAGAAAGGTTTTCCCACCAGCCAAGGAGCCATTGGAGCTCCACTTCACAACAACAACCACATCTACCAGAAGGACCCTGTCTTACACCTGAACCGAGAGAATGTAAAAAAGTCCCTCTCGTGTGCGAACCTTTCAAGCTATGAAGCTCCAGCAGGTCTGGGCTTGGGAATGGGGTTGAACTTGGGCTATGTTAAACCACAGCAGCTTTCCTCAGTCAAAAAGGTTTCTCACGGAAACTCTTCTCCAAAACGTGTGATTGTCCAAGCATCTACAAGCGAGCTCCTGCGATGTTTGGGTGAATTTCTATGTGCACGATGTTATCGACTCAAGCTCCTTTCCCCCTCTGATCCGGTTCTGTGGCTACGCGCTGTAGATCGCTCACTTCTGCTCCAGGGCTGGCAGGACCAAGCCTTCGTGACGCCAGCGAACGTAGTATTCATCTATATGTTGTGCCGAGATGTAGTGGACGGCGAGGTGGTCTCTTCAGAGCACGAACTCCAAGCTGTCCTGCTCACCTGCCTCTACCTGTCCTATTCATACATGGGCAATGAGATCTCTTACCCACTCAAGCCCTTCCTGGTGGAGGCAGCTAAGGAGGCATTTTGGGACCGATGCCTGGCCATCATTAATGCCATGAGTGCCAAGATGCTGCGCATCAACGCGGACCCGCATTTCTTCACTCAGGTATTTGCGGAACTGAAAAGTGAAGGTGGATGCGGACTGCAGGATTATGGACGATTACTGGATCGGTGAGGGGAGGCTGAGTGGAACTTCCTCCTTCACTGCATCCCCAGTAGTAACCTTTGTGTTCTTCTCTAAGTCCTTTTCTGAAGAATCAGTGTCTCTTAATACCTCTGTGGTGTAAAGATCTGTAGGGTCACTCTTAATCAGTCCATCACCGTTGGGTCAGTGTGTTGGGAACTTGACCTTGTTTCAACTCTGATATTGGCCTCATAGATGTTAAAACTGGATAGTGGATCTGTTTTCATGTTCAGACAGACTTGAGGTGCCTTGAACGTGAAGTATGTTGAAGACTTTTTGCAAATCCATCTGCATTTCGACACGTGATCAAATGGCATCAGGTCAATAGATTGGAAGCAGTTTTCACCAACTGCAAGGATCCTAATACGATTTTGGGATGCGTTTTTTCCCCCTTTTTTCTTAAGGGGGAGCACCAGATTAGAGATGAAACCATGTGATGTTAACGACTTCAGGCTGCTCGCCTTTGACACAAGCCACAAGTCTGCCACCTGAGCCCTTCTTAAGCCTAAATCTCAGCCTAAAACTATCCACATAACGAATGGCACACGCCTGATAATACTTGACCGATGGGTAGTCTATCCAGAGTGTTGGGATACTGTCCATCTTCATGAAAGAAACACTAGTTAGTCAAATGGCAAAATGTTAGCAGACCACAATGTTTTCTGGGAACATTTCATAGGACAAGACCAATGGAGAACACTTTCCCCCAAAGTCAGAATTTAGCCAGTGTGGGTAATCTGCATTTTGACACCATCCTCCACAACACAATAGCTAAAAGAGGTATTATTAAAAATTGAAAATGACTTCTCTCATAACCAAATTGACAGTGCACCAAATTTGATGTTTTGGCTAAGAGTTGGTAAAGAATTAGCATACTATGATCAGTTCCTCAGGAGAGAGTTGTGTACATTCATTAGCTGCTTAATGTGACTTTTTTGTAAGAAAATCCAAGTGGAAGCACTGTGTGGGTGTGGGTATGTGTGTATGTGTCTGTGTGTGTGTGTGTGTGTGTGCACGTGCGTGTGGATGTCCATTAGCTGTTTGGTACTGCGTTGTCCTTCCTTTTGTTTTATGAGTCCAGATTTAGGGTGCTGTGGCATTAATAAGATTAACAGATTACCCACACACACTTAGATACACAGCACTTGTATCTTGCAGGGCTAATCCATACCGCTTGACCGGTATGTTAATTCCAAGCCTTTCTGTGTCACGCGTCTGTTCTCTCCTCCAGTACCTAACTAAGGCTGGTGGTCAGTGAAAATCTGTGTGTGTGTGTGTGTGTGTGTATCTTTGACAGGACATGCTTTAGGGAGGAAGGAAGTGTATTCTGGGTGAAGGGAATTTGAAGAGATGAATTCAGGCATTTCTAAAGGCTGTCAGGTCACTGTGGTCACGCACAGCTGACTTTTGTCCAGGTGTGTGTCCTGACAGAGAGGACACAGGGATTTTCAGGGATGCAGGGAGCTTTTGTCTGTGCCCTCCTCAACAGAAGTTGAAAACCGTTTTCCCCAAACTGTCTGTATGCAAGTTAAAGATATATTCAAATCATTTTTGATGTTCAGACTCACAGACGAGCCGCTGTTCATGTAACATTTAGTTCATTTCTGTTTCTTGAATAAAGCAAGGCTTCATTTAAAACCATAGAAAGCAAAAATGATATAAAAAGAAATGACAGGTGTCCAAAAGTTCCTTTATGGACTTCGCTCAAATTTTCATTCCAAGCATATGTTTTTAAAGAAAGTAATTATACATCGGCACATGGCTAAACTACATCTATAAAGGTGTAGCTGTTCGGTTGTGGGTCAGATCATGAATTTGAGAGAGCAGCACGTGGCTTTGCAGTTAACCGTTAATCTGATTGTGCTTTACTGCAGTGCCACAGGAGGCATTGGCCTCTACCCAGCCTACTCATACACACAGAAACACAAAAAAGACTATTCTAAACTCTAGGCATTTTACTCATACAATAGATTTAGATGAGTACTCTCGCCAAAACACGCGCGCACACACACACACACACACACACACACACACACACACACACACACACACACACACACACAGTGATAATCTGTTAATTCCTTTCTACCCCAGCCAAGAACAGAAAGATGAAAATGCAGCATATATGTGAGTCAGATCAGCAGAGATTTCTGTTTGTTCTGCCTGGGTCATCAGCACCACCGCCTGCTCCGACACACACTTGTTCTCGATCAGATGCCTAGCAGTGCAGTTATATAATATCCATATGAACAGCCAACACTTAAAAAGCAGCCGATGACTGAAAACAGCAAGCAAAGTTTTTCTTTGGCCGCCATTTGGAAAAAATCAATCATTTAAGCAGAAATATCCGGACATTCCACACACCTCCAGTGCAGTTAGCCAGTGCTTACATATGAAGCAGAGAATTGCTGAGAGTTTTGATTCTTAAATGAGTAGTTTGTAATGTTTAGAGCCTTCGGTGAGCCTGACTGTGATTTCCTTGCAATTAAAACACTGATAAGTATCCCCTCAAAGTTGCCTTTTTAATAATTTTTTAAAAAATTATAGGATTATAACAGGTCGAGAAACACTTTTAAAGAAAATTACAAACTGCATCTTTAAAGGAAAAATCCACCCTGAATGAGTTTTAAATGTGTGATCTTCATGTGGCATCCAAGATTTATTTTGTAAATTGATTCTATAATCGACATTTTGGACAAATTTTCTACATTACCCACAATGACACTCGAGCCCTTACTTCACCTCAGCACAGATATTTCAGTATTAACATATTTCACATGGTCCACTATAAAGCTTCGATAACGAATTATGGATATAACTCATTTGTAAAGCCTGAGGCTATAGCCTAGCTCAGAGCGCCTGTATACTGTACATAATTTTAGGTTTCTAAGAGACAAAAGCAGTCAGAAATAGTCTGTGTGATGACTCATACAGTTTATACAATACAACTTACAATACAGTTTATACTCATACAGTTATGTTTATAGCATGCATTTGAAACCTCAGGTGTTCTGCTGTCACACTGTTGCATTCAGTCCATTGCTTTTCACATTCTTTCCCCAAACACACACTTCTTGTCTCTGGCCTGCTTAAACTGATTCAAAATCAGCCCCATTGTGCAGGGAGAGGACAGACGGAGTGATGTTCGTGCTCAGGCTGATATGTGAAGGCCCTCTGTAAGAGCTGTGTAGGGCTCTGTTAGGGAATGCCGATTCTGCAGTGACTTCTGCTTCCACTTGGATTCTCATGTCTGGTTAACATTACCTCATGGTCTGGGGTTTATCTTTGCCTTAAAATTGTTTATTCACTGTATCTATTCCATACAGCAGCTCTATAGACTTTTAGGAATTTAGACTAGCTATGTACACAGCACGTCTGAGTGTCCAGACCACAGGATAAAATATTATAAACCAGTGTCTGCTTATGGCTTGTCATGGGAAATCAAAGATCTGGTCCTTTAGCTGTTGTGTCAGTGATGTTCATGAGCCATTTCCTCTGTACTCATAGCAGAATGGTGATGATCACACAACTGGATCAACAATCATAACTTATGGCAACTAAAACGATCCAATCATGTACCCTTGTGGACTGCCTATCACAACTTAGTCCTATCTTTTAAACGTTTGTTTGAAAATAGTACCAGAGACTTCATAAATTTTAAAGACACTCCACAGAATGGATTCAAAGACTACTGAAGGGTCAAAGGCAGGACGGTGCTATTAAAGAGCACATCTTTGGATAGACTTGAGGACATTTTGCTCCGTGCTATGGCTATTCTTCAAGCACAAATATGTCTGGCCTCAGCAAGAGACTCAGGATTTATGTTGTATTTAAGTTCGACTCCGCACTGCAAGGTGCCATTACTCAGTGAGTTGTGGTTACATCGATGTTTTCACTGCTGCTACATATTTATGTGCATAAATCAGTAGAATTACATAGGACACTGTGTAGGGTGTCTGTTCATGCAGACCAGTAGAAATGAAATGTAAATATGTCACTATGTAGCAAAAAAAAAAAAAAAAAAAAAAGTGTACATAGAGTATGAATTGTGTACTGCTGCTGTGATGGTGCGGATGTTTTTTTGTTTTTTAAGTGTGACAACTTAAAATTATGTTTATCCCAGTTCTTGGAGAACTGAATTCAGCAGTATTAGTGTCAACTATAGATCGTTCTGTTGATTAATAATAATATTGCAAAAGGTATCTCAGACTTATTTGAACTTTTTTCCCCCATGGGTTTGTTCTGTGTGCGAAACACGAAGCAGATTGTTAACTGAGGTGCCTGTATGTCTCGAGATTTGGGAGCTCAAAAAAAGGAAGTGCCACAATTGTTGTATTTCTCACTTCCTTTACCTTTTCTGAAACAGTGTTAAGAAACACGTTCTGAGACATTTATACACACAGATACACAGAAACACTAAGACATGCATTGGCCGGGTGTGAAAGACATGTTAGAGTAACTGACCAATGTGCGCGCACACACACATGCAAACATGCACAGCTTAACCACTGCAACTGTTTAAGACACATCCTGTATTTCTAAAAACACATCCTCGTCTGCAAAACTAACCCTAGGCTTCCGAATATAAAGCACAGAATGTATCATGGTTTTAGTAGGCGTCAGATCTTTCTCATCACATTTCAATTCTAATACAATGTATAGCCATTGAGATATATACAGTATTACAGGGTCTGGAAGGTCCACACGTCTGGTGCCACAGTGATTAAAGTAAGGAATAAGACACTTGGCGTGTGCTGTTATATGAAAATAATCAATGATGGAGTGGTGTGGTGCAGCCAGACACAAAGTGGAGTTACTTTTACCACAGATTTAGTTATTTTCCTATAACAACATGTTCCAAAATGTCCTGTTTGTTTGTCAACGCTTATTTATTAAAGAATGACACATCATACTTTTTATCTGTTTATAGATATTATACGTTGAATGCCGTGGAACGTCCACGAAACAAATTACTTCCTCGTATCACTTACGTTATAGCAGCTACAAACAGTCTTTCCCCAACAACCTCTCTTTTGTCTCACTTTTGAAGACACAAAAACACAGCTTGTCAGGTTATCGATTAAAGCCCTCTGTCCGGAACACTTTGCAGTAGCAGAAAACATAAATTTACAGCATTACTTCAGACTCTTACTGGAGACTCCTTCCAAAAATGCTAAACAAATGTCTCCTTGAAGAAAACTTCACCATATCAACAATTACATGTTTTTTAATCTGTATACATGGAGGGTCTGCCATACAAGTCCCTGTGTAAGTTACTACAGAAACAATAACATATTAGAATGAGTGTCTTACTATAAACCTGTGATTTGTCTTGCAGTCAGAACTGCTGTCAAAGCTGCTGTTATAGAAAATTAATCACCTTCTGACCAATGAGAATCAAGAATTCAACAATGCTGTGGTATAATAATAAAATAAAACCAGGAATGTGTGAGATCGAGAACCATCTCAGACAAATGGTATTCAAATGATCTTTATCTACAAATATATCAGCAAACCGTTTGTCAAGACTGTATATATATTGTGAAGTGTTTGGATGTTCAGGGTTCAGAGTGAACGAGTGCCGAGTTCAAACGCGTTTTCATTTTGCTTTGTTTCTGCTTCTTTCTTCTTTGCAGTAGGATGTTGTGTCTCAGGGCCTACAGAGCCTTTTTAGGAAAGGGAAATGTATCATTACATTATATCCCATCAGAAATCTTTATGTGCTCTACAACTGAGCGAGTCCAATAAAGCAACCTCAAACGTTAATCTTAATCTCACTACCACTTCTTGCTCTGCTTCTGTTTAAATTCATGCCTTTTTCCTTCGTGATCACAAAAACGAGCAAATGAGTGTAGAGTGATAATAGTGATCAAATCAAAATCATATCAGTTCAAAGGTTGTTTTTTTTTTAATCTCCCTTTCTAAATGTGACAAACATTCCTTTACTTCTGTAAATGTCTCGGGTTTTTTGTTTCTGTTAAATGAAAGTACAGTACTGTTCTCTTTAATAATAATTGTGATTAATTAATAATTGTGATCACTGTGATATAGGAAAATAATAAGTGACATAAATAATAAATGAATAACAAGTTTGTTCCTTTACCTCTGACTGTTACAGAGATCTGACACTGGAGACTCCTTCCAAAAATGCTACATAACCATCTCCTCACAGAAACTGTCATAAACATAAAAATTACACAAGTGTTTAAATTTGTCGATGGGAGTATACCTTGCAGCTAAAACCTTCTGACCAATATTATTAATATGCAATATTAATTTTGTGCAGTTCTGTGCTTGGTTTCAAAATAAATTAGAGCTTTTAATATGCAAGTGCAGACACACAACATCCGTTTGTCAATTTATTAAACAATAAGAATTCGTCTGTTTTTACAGATAACAGTATTCAGTATTTTTAACCTATAAAACATGACTGTTAAGGGAACGACGCTTTATTCTACTACATCGAGTCCCAGCTGCACACCTGTTAGCTGTGCTTATTGTTTGCACTCTAAAGCCCTTCTCTCCTCAACGTGTGTGAAACACACACTGCTATTGTGTCTACAGCACTAACACACACACACACACACACACACACACTCAGGCCGGCTGTCCGTGTGAGAAGCACAGGCCCTGCGCTGTAAATCTGCGCTGGATGAAAAGCTGGCTGGATGTGCAGGGCCACACGCTGCAGATGGCCATTTGCTTTAACATGTTTTGAATCCAAACACGTCTCTCGACTCTCAAAGGCCACTTTTTATAGCTCTGTGTAATGGCTTTAACAGGGGACAGCACTCTGCTTTCTTTAAGGTTTAAAATAAGGTCTGAGTCTAATACATTGGGGAGGTAATTTATGGTGGCAGATGGATTAGGCTAAATAAAAATGATTGCTAACACTCTCTATGATGACTGTAACCGTAAATCATTATTATTTACTCTGGATTTTTTTGGGGAATGTGGTAACATTGTACATTTAGTACTGTCTTCTAAAGTGCCAATTTATTCAGTGGTGTTTGAACATTTATACCACTGCGCTGTTGAATGCTCGATTCTGATTGGTGTTTCTATCAAAAGCTTTCACACGTTTATGCTAACGCTCTTGTTCTTACACAGGGACTTGGTGGGCATTACACACAAATGGATTTTAAAAAATCTAGGGAAAAAAATGTGTAATTGTTGATATGGTGAAATTGTCTGTGAGGAGATGTGTATTTAGCATTTTTGTTTTGTAACCGTCAGAGCTAATGAATAGAACTAATAACAGGAACTAATCTGTTTTGCAGACTTTCCACTACATTAAATGTAACTATAATCGGATACAAAGTACAATGTGACATTCTGTAATAAAGGCCACATCACACCACCCCATCACTGATTATTTTCCTAGAACAGCATGCACAAGTGTTCTACTGCTCATCACAAGTGTCATTTTAATCTTAACTGTATTTATAGCTGTCATTTTTCCAGTAGGCTTCATGCTGGTACTTTCAAATAAAAGTTGTGTTTTAGGTATACACACTTCACCATCTTATTCTATCAGCAGCTTCCTCTTCTGGAGTGAGAAAGCAAACCACACTACTGTGAAACCAGAAGCACTCGCAGAGTTTTGTCTGAAGAACACGGGTGGAACAAAACTGACAGCTGTAACATCGCCATAAAAATAAATCAGGAAGCAAAGCTTTGAGAACTCCTTTTGGTCACACTAGTTTTTAGGACACATCAGTGACTGAAGTCAAAAAACATGCATCACTGGTTCCTAAAGGACAAACGGGTGAGGAGGAGGAGGAGGAGAAGGAGGAGGTGTGATAAAGAAGGAATTGTAGAGCTGAGGGTTGGTGCAGATGGTCAGGCTGCCCTCCTTAATGCTAACTCTTAACTCTGTCCTCCTTCCTCTTTTCTCTGATGGACACAAATCACCTCAGCAGTGTTTATCCATGTCGTCCTTTGTCGTCTGGTCCAAAGGGCCTCCTGATACAAACTTCTGCAGTGTCAGAATTGTGAAGGATGTGAATGGCATGACCTTAGCGCATAGGGTTGATCATACAGAAGTGGAGGGAAAGATGGAGTTGGTATGATAGCCGAAGTAATTTTCTATTTTAACATTTTTATAGCTACAGTCAGGAATAAATTTGAAGCTCTTTTGTTAAAGGCCTAAAGGCTTGGGATGATATTACTACTTATACCACAGTGCTGTTGAATTCTCGATTCTGATTAGTGAGAAGCTATTGAATTATTTTCTATAACAGCAGCTCTGACAGTAGCTTTGGCAGCATATTAATGTATATTAATTAATTTACTGGGACTTATATGGTGGATGTCCCACATAATGTAAACCTATTTAACAACAACAACAACAACAACAAAAAGTATAATTCTTGAAATGGTGATGTCTTCTGTGAGGAAACAGTATTATTCCACCATGAAAAGTCTATAAAGCAAGGCAATGATACTAAAAGAGACCTGAAAGCAGAGTGCCATGTCTTCCTGAAAAAGAAACCAAAACTAGTCAAAAACATGAAGAAATCCGACATGATCCACAAGAGGGAATTATGGGAGGCTAAAAAAGTACCAGGTACTGAAAGAGGAACTAGAGAAGGTGTAGAAGGCTAAAATCAAGGTGCTTTCTTTGATGATAGGGGAACCTCTATCATTTAGAGAACTTCTAAATTTAAAGCTGGATAAGGGTCTTCTGAAAATAACAGGAATGACAACAGGACTGATGTTAGTTTTCTAAGCATGAACTATTGCGGCTCCTGTAGCAGATTTTTTTTTGTTGCATCCAATCACATGTATTTATGTCAATTATTTAGCTGAAGGCAGCACATCAGATCAGAGGCTAGCTACACGAAAGCAATGTTTGATGACTGTGTCTAATCTGTTTAGAGTCTACAGCGCTAGTCAAAAGGAGTAACATGAAGCACCACTATGAAACAAAATAGAACCATTTCAATTGTCTTATTTATATCCATGAATTCATCTTTAATGGTTTAGCATTACAGGGTAAATGTTGGCACTTTTCAGTCATGTTAGTCACTTTTCTGTACTTTTGTAAGCAAGGAATTTTATATAACTAGACCTTTACAGATTGTACCTGAATACCCTTAGTGAATTGACTGTGTATAAAAAAAAGGGGGGCCTGTGAAATAACGCAAGTTCAGTCAATGTAAATGTGAATACTCTTGAATTTAAAGATGAGGTTTGTGGTGTGTATTTGTAGCAAATCAGTGATTAGAACAGGTGTGTGTGATTAGAAGGCAAAGTAATGGGTCATGTTACTGATCAGGTGATATGACTTGTAGTTCATAGTTTGGAGAAGGATTCTGGGAAATGGAGTTTGTGTTTACAGAAAAGGGCAACATGACAATTATTATTATTTTTTATTTCTCGATTGCTTTGTCACAGTCCTCAAATGAAATTTTATAGCAAATACTAAGTACAGTTGTCCTCCGTTGTTACACTGATGCGTTGTGTAAGCCTTGGAGCTCAAAACTGATACCAATGCTCTTCTATTGAATTGGATTACTCTCACGCTTGCCTTGATCACCGTGGTCAATCTTTACATGCGAGATAGTACAGCCAATAGGCAAAACTGCGAAATACATATAATGCATAAACATTAGAAATCTGGGTTTGCTATGTGAGAATGATAGGGAGCTGGACAGGAATGACTTACCAAAATATGTAGTAATAGCCTGGGACAATGTTATCTTTCACCA
>CM074944.1:3744256-3759560 GCA_037576815.1 Pangasius larnaudii | reverse complement strand
CTTCCTTGTTACCAAGTCTGCTAATTACTCCACTGTGTCAGGATTTGCCATGGCTACAAACCCACAACCCTAAAATCACCTTGGCAGAATAGAAAATTCTAGCCTCTTTGTATTTCTTTTTCTGTTGATACTACAGCATTAACCGCTGCTACTCTGAATATCAGGAGGCCTTCAACAAACCTAAGTTGCTCTTACTTCTTAAAGATCCGCTGCTTGTTCCACTGATTAACAATCGCTGTCTAACAATACACTGCCAAGATCATCCCCTGCTGAAGACAAAGTCATGGAAGAGTATATAGCTGGTGTCCTCGAACTACTATATCAGACACTCCATATCTCCAGTTTCAGCAGGCAGCTTCTTTGCGCAGAAAAAAGGGTATAGCTTTTGGAATATACAGATAGGGTAATATGGTCACGTACTATGAATATATAGTAATGCTATATGGCTTGATTAATGCACCTTCCACATGTCCTGTGTTTGTAAAGGATTCAAAGGATGTAATTTGCTTCAGAGACCATTCCAGTTCACTAGAATCCATTTAGAATCCATGTCAAGACTACTGGAAAATCATTTGCTAGAAACATTACACGTTGTTAGGACATAATGAGTCAACTGAAAATGGTGAGTGTAAGAAAAGTTCTCTGAGCTCCAAAACCAGTAGTCACAATGTTCAAACCAAGTCAGCATGAAAGTTGCCAGCTACAACCATTTACATATGACTGTGAGAGGTTAGTGTGTGAGAGGTTAGGTTATCTAACAAACTCTTAAAAACAACTCATAAAAAGCAGCCAGTGTTGTGGTCATGAATAATGCTGTTCTTTATATGTCAAGACCGAAACCCCCTAAAGGACCTCAACATTCATAGGAGTCCAGAAGGACCCATTAAAGACTGCAGAGTTTCAGCAACAGACATACACACCCTGCCTCACACACTCATACACAGCTCACCCAATCATTGCCCTAATTAACACTTCCTGAGCTGCCAAGCAACCACTGTGTGGGATGCAGGAACATCTGCGACCCCCTCAGGGGAGTAGCCTGTTTGAATCTGTGTTTGTGTGTGTCAGGGGAGTAGGGAAGAACCTCTAGGACAAAATGGCTTTTCATGTGACATTTCTAATGAAAAAAAAACATACAATTTTTTTTGTTTTTAAATTTTAAATACAGACAAGTGACAAATGAAAGGATATGACATAATCATAAAAAGGTTGGGCCACCACGGATTGCCAGAAGAGCTTCAACACACCTTGAAACAGATTCTACAAGTCTTTGGAACTTTACTGGAAGGATTTAGAGTAATGTGACACCAGTGATCAGATGAAGGTCATGTAACAGGTCCATACTTTCTCTAGGAGCATTATGCATGCACACGCGCACACACACACACACACACACACACACACACACACACACACACACAGCATGTAGAGACAATCTCCACAATCTAAGCCCCAGGGGATGATGTCAGGCATAGCAACAAAAGAGCTGATTATTCTGATCACCGTGGCTGCACATACCAACAACACAAACAACACACACACACACACACACACACACACACACACACACACACACACAAACAACAGAATTGCCCATAGCGCATCACATATCACATGTGCTCCCTAAGGTTCAACAATGCCGAAGGGGGAAAGGTCCTCCCAGAAATGATCCAAGGTTTTTTTTTTTTTTTACAGCTTTATGGTAACAGCAATGTCTTTGTGTCATAGTCTCAACAAACTACTGGAGTCAGTGTTTGAGGGATTGTATCCAACAGTTCAAAGTAGCACAAATAGTTGCTATTCAAAAAATATCAGCATTCCTTACTTTAAGCCTTTGACTGTTGACTTCATTTTTAAATTGTCTCTTACTTTTATATTACATTGTATCACATTTGATAGCAAAGAATAACAAATGAGATCTGTCAAAGAAATGAAACCACCTTCAGTCCGCATTTTCTACCCCCTGATTTTTTAATTTAAAGGCAAGTGTTTGTGGTGTAGGTGCTATTGAAAAAAAAACCCGTTTTGAACAGCTATACAATGGTAAGAAAGTCAACTTAAGTAACCTGATTCTGAATACAAGTAACTTTCCCCACGTAAATATTGACATTTTCTTTAACACAAGTCGCTACTGTAGTTGGAATGTGCACCACCCAAATAATATCTGCTCAGTGGAGGTCCTGTGGTGGTTTAATTTCTTTGACAGACAGTGTACCGAAGGCTAACATATTGTGCAACAAATAGTTGGTAACTGTACACTACAAAATAACCCACGGTCAATAAGTGTAGACACAGTGAGTATGTATCTTATTATTATAAACTTCAGACACATTTGGCTGAGCTCAGGTTCTTGTCTGTAGGGGCATAGTGCTGGGTTCAGAGAATCTCTGGGACATTTCACCATGTGAGCAGAGCTTACATCGTATGTACTATCAAGTGCTGTTTCTATCTTATAGGTTATCAAATACACAACATTTTTCTGCTTATACATATTAATCAAATTTACATTATTTAAAACTGAGAGAAATTTATTTTTGCAACAATTTCTGATTTTTTTGGGATACATACTTGGATATGGGACACGAATCGACAGCATGTTTGTTAATGACTGGTATCTAATAATGATTCAGCGCAGTCCTCTATGCATTATACAGTATGTCCTTACTGCTTTTTCAGGCTTTAAAAAATAGATTAATCTTTCAAAAAAAAACACAATTTGACAACTAATTTCTTTTCTAATGAAGCAAGAACTTATTGTGACCCTCTTTGTAAAAAACAAGTACTACTGTATTTGATTGACTCGTTATTTTTGGATGCACATTTTAGTAAACCAGTGTTAATGAGAAACAATGATCAAGTGAGGGAGTGAGTGAGTGAGTATGGGCTTTGAGAAAGTGTGTCACGTGCATATGGTGCAACACAGACCTCCACACCACCAACTAACACATGTCATGATGATACATTCATCAAGGCTTTTACTCCTCTGAAACATCAGACCCAAATTTCCTGACTTTTAGCATATTTTATTTAGATTTTTTCCATCTATTAATCATGATTAATCACGGCCATGTGACCAAGACCAGAGAACCCACACAGACTTGGGGAACACGTGTGAAACTCCACAGAGAACCACTTCAGATTTTAAAATGTAAAATTGAAAATTAAAAATGATTGAAAACATACATCCTAAAGTAAGTTAAAAAATGGTCTCAATAGGCCACTAGGTGCACAGCTATCTCTGTGGAAGCTAGAAAATCTAGAAACATGAAGAAATCAATGGAAAATCAAATAACAACATTTTAAAATCATTGGTGACTCAAAAGAGGTGTTGGACTTGTGAATCAGGAATTTATGAAGATTAATATTTGTTGAACAGCTACAAAACTTGGTATGGCTCTGCTTCTCCTGCCCTTATTTATGAGCTGCCACTGTTTCTCAAATTTACTTTCTACTTCTCTCAGAATTTCTACAATGTACATTAGAATTGACCTTAAAGTGCAGGCCTTGTTGAGATGCAAATGTAAATTTCAGTTACTTTACAGTTTGGTTAATTGGAATGTCAAAACTTTGATAGGACTAAGGTGTGTCGAAAATCTTTTCTGTGCTAATCACAAATGGCAGCTGTTGTTCACAGCGTTTTGCATCGGGTAAAGTAGTAAATTCCCTCATATTCATCATAACACACTATCATTATCTGGAGCTAGAAAACTGCTGAAACTTCATCCCAAGACCAATCAACACACACACACACACACACAGCTGTCTCAGCAGATGGCCAGAATGTGACTCGAAAAACTCACCCAAAACACACAGACTTACTTTGATTAGGATGTCTTTGCATGTCCCAGGTGAGAGGTCTAGCGTAAGGTCAGAAAGGGCATGCAAAGATATGAAGAGAGAAGAAGCATAGAATGACAATGAAGAAGAAAAAAAAATGAGCCTGTGCTGAGGTAATTAGCTTGAGGGTTAGCTAGCTAGCATAGCATTAAGTCTGACTCCAGTCTGACTGCTAATTGTTTTGTGTGTGTTAGCATGCTAGTTTGTGGGTGAGCTTCTCTCATGGCTTTCTTAATTTATATATTTTGGCTTTTCCAAGGTTAAAAGATAAGGACAAAATTAATGTCAGCAACCTAAGCTGATTCAGAACACTCTCACACACACACACACACACACACAAACACACACACACACACAAACACGTAAATCTGTATGAGAATAACGCTGACTAGTGAGGGGCTTGTGTGCCTCCTGACTCAGGGGGTTTGAGAAGACAGGGTCGCGTGTGTGTGTGTGAGCTGGCAGGAGGTCAGATGACAATATACACACAAAAAACACACTACACCTCCCTCCACACTTCCACAGTCCCCATCTCCTTTTGATGATGTCGTATAGAGGTCGTGACCCCTGGCGCTTGCCCGCAGATGGTGGCACAATAGATTGTGAATAAACGTTAAGGAACAGCGATTAAATACACACACTAAATCCTACATAACACACAGCTGTTACACACACACATACACACACACACACACACACACACCGGCTGCCGGCTGGCCGAAGAACTAATATATATCACTCCTTGGGGATTGGCTGTGAAAGAATGTTTAAAGCCATGGAATGCTGCTATATGTGACACTGAGACACGGATGTCTGAAATTATTACAGCGATTCAGTTTGTGTATACCCCACAACACACACACACACACACACACATACACACACACACAAATTTTAAATGCACATATTTTGCATGGTATTTAAAGCTAAACTGCTGTTTGTCTTTACAAACAGGAATGTGTGAGGCCAGGTAAGGACCAGACTGTTTGTTAAATATGAGTAAATGTGTGTATTAACAATAATTCTGTGTTTCACTAAACCTTGGATTTGCTGTCTGTTAGGGATAAACTAAATCTGCCTGATTAAGGTCAAAATAAACCCTAAAGTTCAGCCAATCTAATCGTCCTAATCCACATGAAGCACGAGTTTATTCACCTAGGATTAATTAATTACACTTAATCGTAACTGATGCATCTGTAAAATCTCTAAACGTGAATTAAATGTGCTGTTTAGCTATTTTGAGCTTTAATTGACCTCACTCAAAGAAAATTGGTGCCTCATAGTGATGTGTCATTCACAAATGTGTCGGCTCTTTGAGTCGACTCTGAGTTGGTTCACTGACTCATATATGTGAATCTTTTTTTTGTTCATACAGTAGATGTAGGCAATGCTATGTAATTTAATCAAAATGCTTCCACGGACACATCTTGCCAGCATCTGAGCTGTTCATTAGTGTGAATGGTGAGCCGTGTGTTCTGAGTCTCAGCTGTGTGTGTGACTCTCAGGTGTGTGTATGAAGCAGCATGGTGATGTAACACACTGCATACAGACAGTGTGTTAGGGGATGTGATAAGTTCTAGAGTGTCAGGGGATGTGATAAGTAATCAGGATAAATGCAAATGAATCTTAATAATGAATCACAGACACTGCAGCACAATACCATCAAATCAGTGATGTGTTTGTAGTATCTTGCTCAATTCATATTAGATTTGATATATTTGATCAAATGTTGGAAGGTAGAGGAAAGTTTCAGCGATTTGAGCCACAGTTAGGCAGAACAGCTCATCAAAATGTTGAAATGAATTTCGTAGTGAGTCTCTTATCAGTGAGCTGAGTCAAGTGATTTGACTCTGACTGAAAAGAGACGGAATTGATATCACTCATGCATCAAATGTGCCTCTTACTAAGTATAAAGTTGAATAGACATGTATAGATCTGAAGGAATATCCCAGTGCAATGCACTTGAGAAATGAAAAGGCTGTAAAAACCACTGAGGTTTTTTTTTTTGAGAAAAAGAACATATGCATATCAATTAAAAAAAAATCAAATACAGATGTAGATCATTCAATATGGAAGTGCTTAGAGAGTTTAAATCCCAGGAGAACCGCTTTGCCTGTACGACTGACAAATGTTTTTTTGCACAGCTGATAAATGTCTGCTAATCAGTCAGGCCCTAAAGACTGAAGAAATTCAGTCCCACAGGCATGGCACGAAAAATTAGCATTATTGCTGCAGTGATTTGGAAATACTGTATTTTCCATGTGCTCGCATTTTAAAAGAAAGTCTTATCATATACATCATTAGGTCATTAAAATGCACAGGATATGTAGAATTGGGTGTGTTACAGAAAAGGACCTTAGAGTGACACCCTTGCTTAATGACAGCCTAGCTGAGCTGTCACCACACTAACCGTTGAGTAAGATGAGTGCGAATGAACTCACCGTGTGAAATGATCACACAATGTCCCGACGAGTTCCCCGACACGGTCCTGCTTTGTCGCCAGCTGACCCCTCTGCAGATGTAGCAGCAAGTCATCGTGAGCTGCAGTATGTAGCGCCACCAACTGGTCCGTTCCACTTGTTACACTTAAACCGATAACCTAAAGCAGTAAGAAGGAAGTTAAAATAATCAGGTACAAATCTTAAGTGTTTGAAGTTATAAACCTGTAAAAATTTTAAAGTTGCAATATATTATTTTTAAAAAGTAGTAAGACCTGTAATAGTCATCTAATTTTAATGATAACAGAAAAATGATGATTTGCAATACTTTTAAGGCAGTGCATCTTGCTAATTTGTACTTTCAAGCTTCCGTTTACATTTTTCTGGCCCGTAAATTAGCTCCACCCCAGACAGAACACAGCATTATAATATTTCAGGACTAACTCAAACCCTAACCTGGTTAAATACTTGAATAATTTTACCTTGCTGTAAAATTACATACAGTAGAAATCTAAAGAATTCCTTTCACACAGAACAGGTTACATAACCTAATTAATTTAAACATGCCAAGCTATCCTCCCACTTGAGCTGATGCATCAGGTTCCCTCCAAAATAAGCCTGTGTGTTAATCTCTTGGTGCGTCAGGCCATGTTGCAACGAGCTTAATTCAGAACACACTTCGTCACCACGAGACTCGGCCGCTGCTAATATTTTAGTCTGCGACTCAGGAAGTCCAGACAGTCTGTTCTGCTTCCTCTGGAACACACGGCCTCGTGAACTTTTAGAAATGATCAAATGGAAACCTCTGCTTTATATCATTAATGCGCTTTGTTTTTAGTCCTTATAACCAGTTCATACTGTTCACACACCTCCACTTACACAAGTATGTATATTCCGATATCACTAATATTATAATGTATCAGTGTAATTAATATATTGTATCAATTTATTGCATTTTGTCTTAATCATTGTTCTTCATGTTATCTGAGTTTGAGTTTCCACGGTTTCATGCAAAACCGACTGCACATACCAGTTTATTTAAATCGTATAATACACCTGTAAATTGCACTCGTTACATGTCGTCACTCATTACATACACAACAGAAAATCAGTGTATACCTTATACTTGGTGAGTTATCTGTTTGATTCAGATTGTAATTCAGATTCGGATTGTATTTCCAATTCTAACTATAATCCTAATTCTAATTATGATTAGACTAATTCTGAGCTGATCACATCTAATAAAACATAAAACATCCTTATACATAGCTGCTAACACCTGCAGAAAGAGGAAAATATTCCTACTCTGGTTCCAGTTTTGAATCTGATTTGGTTCTGATAATCTAACATTTGATTTTGATTCCAATTCTAATTCTGCTTCAGATCCATTATTCTGATTCATATTCTAATCCTAATTCTAATCCATACTGTAAGTCCAATTCCATTTCCACATCCAATTCTGATTCTGTTTAACACACATTCACATTTTGAATTAGTATTTGATTCAAAACCTTAATTCTGACTCAGATTCGAATGTTAATTCTAGTTCTAATTCTGTTATTATACTTGATTATTATTCCAATTCTAATTCAGATTCTGATCCATATCCATATCCTAATTTAGATTCATACTGTAATTCGGATTCCAATTCCAAATCTAATTTTGATTCCGATTCTCGTTCTGACTTGATTCTCATTTTGAACCAGAATTAGACTCTGATTCAAATCTAAATTCTGATTCAGATTCAAATTTTTAGTCAGGTTTCTAATTCTGACATGAATTTTAAATCTAATTTCGATTCTAGTTCTCAATTGGTGTATCCAGGGTTTATCCTGGGAACACTGAGTATGTGATAGGATTACACCCTGAATGAGATGCCAGTCCAGCACAGGACACCACACACACACACACACACACACACACACACACACATTCACACTCTCAATCACACATTTATGGCATTTGGTAGATGCCCTTATCCAGAGTGATTAACAGAAGTGCTTTGAAGACTCTATCAATAAATACATCCTGATACTGGTTCACTAAGTCACGGACTAAGAATAGCATCAGTCTGAAAACTCTGTTTGGGATGTAAGTGAAGTATACAGACAACACAGTTTTTCTAGGTGATAATCACCCCTAATTCTGGTTCTGAAATCAATTTTTTTTAATCTGAATTCAAATTTTGATTCTTATTCTGATTCGATGTTGAATCTGACTCTAATTCTGATTCTGAGTGTGATTATGATTCCAACTCTGATTCTGAAATGAATGAATTAATCTTAACCAGCAAAGGGATGCCTGTATTCTCTGAACAACATCGTGAGTCTTCTCAGGCTCCCTGTCCCTTGCATGAAGATCTGATCCTGTTAGGGCTAGAGATGTGTGAAGTATACACACCAAAAGTGTGTGTGTGTATGTGTGTGTGTGTGTGTGTGTGTGTGTGTGTGAGGGACAGAGAGACCCAGTCGGTCTGGCACTGCTGTCAGTGTGACCAAATCCTTCTTGCATATTGTGGCACCATTCTGCTCACAGGGCTAACACAATGTAGGTCAGACACCTTACACACACACACACACACACACACACACATGACAGCAGTGGTTGAGCTCACAGTCAGGTACAGGCCTTCAGACTGATTGATAGTTAATCTCCTCTTGAACTGGGAATCTAACTCTAAAATGAAGTATGTGATTACACTAGTATTGCATGTGAGATGTCTGTGTGTGAGAGAGAAAAAGAGAGATATACAGTAGTGTGTGTATATGTGTGTGTGTGTGTGTGTGTGTGTGTGTGTGTGTGTGTGTGTGTGTGTGTGTGTGTGTGAGTGTGATGTACTCACAGTCTCGATTGCTATTCGTTTCTGCACTTTAAAGTGCTTCTTGGGCTCTAGTCTGTAGATATGCTTGTCTGTGATGAGAAGAGCTCTGTCCTTTGTGTTATTGAACCAGTTCAGCTAGAAAGAGAAAGAGAGAGAGAGAGAGAGAGAGAGAGAGAGAGAGAGAAGTTTATAGAGTATTAATAGACAGACGTGCTGGAAAAAACCAAACACACTAAATGAGACGGACAATTTTTCAAGGAACACTCGCTCAGTAAGCACATCGTCTGGATTTTTGTGTGAAGTCACAGCTAAAAAAGACGTCTCTATAAATAAATAGTCCATAAACAGTCATTATTTCCATCTGATAGGCTTGTTATCACCCTGGTAGCCTATCTACATTCACACACACACACACTCAAACACACAGTCACACGCTCACATGCGCTCCACCTGACCAATACGAGTGTACCCGACGCATCTGGAGGCTAAATTGAACTTGTGCATGTGAGAGACGGAGACAGTGACTGACTGTATGATTGTGAGACAGAATGTGTGAAAGAGAAGGAAGGCGAGAAACAGAGGTTACCTACCATCCTGACAAAGCTAGAGAAGAGGACTTGGCTGTACTGGTCTTTGTTCTTCAGCTCTTTGGTGATTCGCACAAAATTGGAGCTGGTTAATGGAGAGTCTTTTGCCTGTTAGGAAGTGTGGTACACTTAATAATAATACATTGTTATTAATACATAATAATAATGAAAAATGACTTATTTTAATAGAAATGGAAAATAAATGACCAAAAATAGAAATGACATTAAAAAAACCTAAGTTGAATAATATTGTGTAAGTAAAATAAAATACAGCTGCAAATAGTACTGCAGATCAGTCCACTTCACAAGTACCCCAAACCCCAAAACTGCTCTACCACTAACCCAAGTACACAACTAACATATCACATTACTCCTAGGTCTGTCTCTAACTTATTAATCGCAACACTTATCCCAAACACTTATGCTTTGAACTCCCATCACTCACACTATCACTAACCCACCTGGAGCAAGACTTTGTCCTTAACCATCCTATAACCCAGTAACCCCCCTAAACTACCCACCACCCTATTTGCTTCATTCACTTCTTCTAACCTGCCTGTATAAGTGCTGCAGCCATAACTGATGTAAGACTAACCCTCTAACACTTAACTCTTTTCGCCCTTACATTTTACAGATTTTTTCCCTCAAATCTTTTCACCTTTTCACAAGACATATGAAGTTACGAAATCATTTCAAACTATACTACAGTGCTATTTAATGCTCAATTCTGATTGGTCAGATGGTGTTGATTAATTTTCTGTAACAGCAGCTCGGACAGTAGTTCCAACTGCAAAGTTTATATTAATGTGCTCCTTCTAATACGTTATGGTTTCTATAGTAACAATTTACACAGGGACCTATATGGAGGATGCTTAAAACAAACAAAAAAAAAAATGTGTAATGTTTGTTATTTTCTGTGAGATGTTTATTTAGCATTTTTGGAAGGAGTCTAGAGTGTAAGCACTTATGCGCTGTAATGTAAAGTTTTCTAACACAGGAAAGTCTTCAGGACAGAAGGAGTCGTGATTTCTCACATTTTTTGTCGTATTAAAGAAAAAAAAAGGCAGGTGAGGGAACAACAGTTTATAGCTGCTATGGCAAAAGTGATAACAGGAACTGACTTGTTTTGTGGATGTTCCACAACATTAAATCCAACTCTAAATGGGTATAAAGTATCATTCTTTCATTATTACAAATTTTTATTGGAAAATTGTTGCAGTATAACAGAAATAAATCATTATGGGGCAGGGTAGTAACAGTAAAGCCGCTTTGTGTCATCACCCCATCGTTGATTCACTCCACCCCATCGTTTATTATTTTCCTATAACAGCACATCACCAAGTGTTTTACTTCTCTTTATTAGCTCAGAAACAAACACCTGTGATTGGCTAGCCTCTCTTTGATTGACAAGGGAGAGAAGAAGGGTTAGAGAGCAGGAGTGATTATAACTCTATGACTTATATAACCTACTAAAGACAGAACTCAAACCCTAAGATCTAACCAAAACCTGTAACTCCAACTCTATCAGAACCTCAGTGACGAAGCCTGGCGTATCAGGATGCAGGGATTGTTTCATATTTGATATTTTATACCTGCATGCAACATAATCTCTTATTTAACAACCAGAGCGGAAAAGTAGGCCACGGTGTCCTAAAAGCAGCCAGGTGTGTAGGCAGCTTCCCAAAAGCATACTACAGTGTGAATGGAGTGTTTAGGGACTCACGTTGGCTAGGTAGTCTCTCTCCCAGGCTCGGCTGTGTCCCCAGTCCACTCTCTCTCCACTCAGAGCGCTCATAGCCGCCACCTTCGCCCGCACCTCCGCCATATCGGATGGAGGGATGTTCTTTACAATCCGTCTCGCTCTCCATCTAAGGGAAGAGAAAGACAGCAGAAAAAGAGAGAGGAAAAAGAGAGAGAGCGCAAGAAAACCATTTCAGGAGAGATTTTAGGAGAGATGAATCAGCGAAATATTTGCACCATTTTGTGCGTGTCATATTTTTTTGCTGAATCAAAACTATATGCTCCCACTTATGCTGTAGTTACCAAATGCTCAAGAGAAATCATTTTATAATGCCTCTTCAGAGCAAAACAGCTAACGATAGCATTAATTTTCCACAGCCCCTGCTGTTCATTAATGATATGATGTGTAATTTTAGTGTGTGTGTGCGTGTCTGAGGGTGTGTGAGTGTGATTTGAGAGGCAAGCACACCTGCGATGTAGGTGTTGTGTGATTTTGTGGAACTGTAGCAGGGCAGCAGGTGGCGTCGGCCACTCCACGCTCTTCCCGTAGTCCTCCATGTTGCGCACGTTAGCGAAGCGTCTCTCCACCTCCCAGAAGTGAGCCTTTACTTTGTAGCGCTTATAGCAGCCCATTATGGTGTAGATCGCCCGCATGCGCCGGCATCGCATCCGTGCCAAGGCGCCACGCCACACCTAAACACAACACAGAGAGTCAGGATGGAGAGATAGAAATTGGAGAAAAAAGAAAGAGGTCAGAATTAACAAGCAAAGAAATGGTCAATTGGGTCAATAGGTCTAAGGAAATAATTCTGTCAAAAAGCTCACAAAAAATGAAAATAGCAAATGTTTACATTCAGTTATTTTGACAATGGTCTAACCAGCTGAAAACATTTTGTATTTTTGTAATTCTATGTTCTATTAAATTTAGCTTTTTACAATGCTAGGCTATATTGGAACTGTTTTCAGTTTTGGAGTGTAAGGTTTTTGCTGGAGTAGAAGAAAGGAATAAAAAAATTCAAATGGAACTTTATGGTTTTAATGTATGTAAAGGCGTGAGAACACCTGTTACCAGGCAACTGGAAATATATATATATATCAAGCATGGAAGCTAGTTAAACACTGAAGCTAGCAATTTAGCTAGCCAGCACTTGGTCTTTATGCCTTTTAATACAAGAAAATGTGAAGGAAGCGTGACAGTAGAAATGAGACAAAATCATCCGGAATATCAACATCGTCCCTAGATGTGTAGGAATATTGATAAGAAAAGACTCTGTGGTTGATGGTAAAGTGACAGTATCACAAAGAATCTTTTCACATTTGAAACCACACTGGCTTTAAAGTTTAAGTGCATGCTTCAGAACACTTTAACATAAAAGAGAAGGCGTTAGAATGAAATTCAACAAAGTTCAACAAACAAACATCACCTTCTGCAGGAAGAGGACAAGGATGGGAATGAGTGCAGCTCTCTCCTGCTCCAGAGTGAAGAGGGAGCGAGGAGTCCGCACAAACAGTTTGGTGTGTCCATATGCCACGTCTTCCTCAAAGCTGTGCTGGACGATGATGGCCTCCACGGCCTCGCGGTCGCTTCCCATCAGGTGATTAGGCCACGTGTACTCACAGGTCATCTTATACCTAATGGGATGCAATAAAATGTTAAGTTAGAATTTCCCTATAACACAGAATGCCTAAAAGCTGTTTTTATTGGCTGAGTACATACAAGGAGTACCAACTAAGTCATTTCCACGTGTTCCACATTAAGATACTAACATTTTTCTTCATTTTTATTTAAATGATGAAATAAAAACCATTATTGGTAAAAGACTATAGATTAGACTATAAAAGATATAGATATAGAAAAGATAAAGATCCTTATAACTAGCCGTTAAACAGTTTTGTCCAAATATGTGCAGAGAGCGTGTGACCTCTGACCTCTGCAAGAAGCGTTCATAGGGCTGTCTGTAGGCGAAGCCTGCTCTGCGTACACGAACATTCTCCAGCAGACCGAGGTAGGCCACCTGATGACGGCACCGCGCCTCATCGAAAAGCATTGGAGACTTCACCTCATTGGGTTTAATGCAGCGCACGTAGTACGGCTCCTGCAAGTCCAAGACACACTTTACACTCACTGTGGACACACTTCATGAGTGAGGCAGTCTGATGAATGAAGGTTGCTGTTGAACTGGTAGAGAACCCCAGTTTGATCAGCTCCAGCAACGTGGCACACCACAACCACTCGGTAAACTGTATATGATCGAGTAAATGAATCCATTATGAATCCGATGACACCTCTATACATATTGGAGGTTAAAACTTTGCACTTACGAGTTTGAATTTGCAGTAGGGCTACAATCTGAAATGCACAGTAGATAAGGCAACTAAGGCAGAAGATAGCTGCCTTAATTGTGTCATATTAACTGGATACTAAGTGATGGAGAAAAAGTCCATCTATATGACAAATCTGTGACAAATGATCACTTTTTTGGCCACAATTTGGTCATCAGAGTCAGCGCTGTTTTTCTGTCCCCTAATCACAAATCCAGAAATGTTACCTCACATGAAAACAATAACACATTGACCAGGTAAAAGTGGAAGTATAGATCTCAGGCTCAGATCGTAGCCTCCTTCAGGCTCTACAACACATACATGACAAATAGTCAAAGATAGAGGGATGAGTAAGGAGGCTGTGCCGGTCTGATTCAGGACAGGTGTCCCCAGTGGACCAAAAGAAGAGCAACCATTCGTCAACTGTGACCCAAAAACACTTCATGGCCCAGGCTTGTCCTAAATACACGCACACATGTCTGAAACACTGTGACTATTGTAGAAAGTAGCATCAGGAAATGTTACAAGAAATATCCCATAAGTCATCGCCACATATGGTGAAATGTGAATGTGAAAATGTGCAAATGTGAATTAGAATGAAAACATTGGATATCAACATCAACGTAACCACCAGGACAATGTAACCATCAGCTGCAGACCAAACACATCACTTAGACATATCAGGTTACTTAAATCCAATGAGAGACGATCAAACACTTGGAAAAATGCCCCATGCAGTGTAACCCAATGAGTCAATGAGAACTGCTTGGGCATTCCTAATTGTGTCCTAACCAATAGACAAGCTCACTTTTCCATATCCACGCAGACACTACAGAACATCTGAGTGGATCATTTTTCTTTGCTACATCTAATTAGATTTGAAAGATTACTTCCTTACCTTGCAGGCAAGTTTATCAATCAGGGCAATGATGGAGTTCTTGAAGAGCGTCGCAGCAGTCAGCGGCCGCTTGGTCACCTCTGTAATGCTCAGCTTCCCATCAGGCCACATGTCCTTAAGCACCGGGTCTGAACTGAAGACACAGGACAGGAAAATTCAGAAATTCACAGTGTTTGTCATCAAGTGGCTGTATGCAATTTGTTAAAGAACGCTACAGTTATAATGTCTTTATATAATAACAGACTTCACTCAAAAAGCTACTGTTGCTCTCATTGCCAGTGAAGGAGGTGCCTCAGTGCCTGTCAGTCATCTGAAAGGGGCAGGGCCTCTGTGTCTGTATATATTGAAGAAGACTTGTCCTCTGTGCCTGTATACATTAAAGGGGGTGTCTCCTCTGTGTCTATAAGACATATTGAAGGAGGCCTGTCCTCTGTGCCTGTATATATTAAAGGGGGTGTGTCCTCTGTGTCTGAATATATTAAAGGAAGCATGTACTCTGTGTCTCTAACACATATTGAAGGAGGCATGTCCTCTGTCCCTGTATATATTGAAGGAGGCATGTCCTCTGTCTCTATATACATATCGAAGGAGGCGTGTCCTCTGTGTCTGTATATATTGAAGGAGGCATGTCCTCTGTATCTATAAGATATAGTGTAGGAGA
>CM074944.1:3709962-3725234 GCA_037576815.1 Pangasius larnaudii | reverse complement strand
GATAGTACCAGTTGTGCTGGTTAGACCCTGCTCCGGAGTAGGAGCTAATTTGGTTCTCGAAAAAGGCAGGTACTAAATTCGCACCCAGTTCCGGAGGTGAGAAAACGCCAAGAAGTGGGTAGTTCCACATTTAGTTCGGGTACTATGAAAAGGTTCCCGCAGGGCGAAAGCCCTACCGTGTCACAGAAGAAACACACACAGGTGTTAAGTCGGATATACAGACCTTACAGAATCACTCACAGAAAATAAGCTACAGATGTGCACACTGGGAAATAAAACCTGATCAGTTTATATATTTTTTACTTTACTGTTGTGTATTCTTTTTTATTCTAGAAAAAAAAAAAAAATCTGTGTTGATTAGTGAATGCAAAGTTACTGTTCAAAATCATGTAAAGCATTAATTCGTTGTAAGAATCAATTAAAGAAGTAAATGATATTGGTGACTTTCTATATACTGTATGTTAAATGATGAGGAATAGTCACATGCACATGACATGAGTGATTCAATGTCGTAGCACCACCCACTGGACAGTGAGGCTTATAAACCAGGTTTTCCAACACTTTTTTCCATTATGTTTTATCAGATTCTTACTGATACTGTTAAATTAGGGCCATAGTTACATACATATGGGTTAATATCAAAGTCTGAGGTGAAATTGCAAAGGAAATAATGATATTTTTTAAGTGGGACTTTCAAAGAGGACTTGCTGTGTGATTCCACTGCACTTCATTCATCAGATGTGGCCTGAAGATCACATCATTGATAAGGTATAATCACATCTACATGCTAAGACTGATTCATTGTCATAGTGCTACCGACTAGCAACAGGATATGTGATTGGCGTAATTGTAACAATAAACTATAGTACACCATGTGCTGGCTTTACTGAGAGAACATTATGATGTTGTGTAACGGATGTTGCCGCACCCTTGGTGCCTAGACCCCATCTAGCTTGCAGCTATATATATTTTAATTTATTCCTAGTTATATGTGACTATTTAATTCAAGCACTTCGCAAATAATGCAAATAATATGCAAATGATATTGTGTTAGCATGCACAAGACATCAAGATACATATTTAATGATGTATTACAAACTTTTAGGAACATTTATTACATATGAACAGCCTCCACATGACGTAACTATTTGTGTGCTTTGGGCAAGGACCAGAATTTAGAATTTTCTGTGATTATAACATCACAGTGTCAGGTCAGGTTTCACCTTTTATTTAGAGCAGGTGTGTTCATTTTTCTCCTTCATTTGCATATCGGAGATTCAGCCTTTTACTCTAACCATGTCTTGGTCGGCAACGGGCTACTGTCTGAACCACTGGTTCAAGACATCATGTGGCAAGTGGTTCAGGCTGTTCACCGCAACATCAAAGCAGAGAATCTTCTTATCAACATGAAGGCATTGCTAGTGAAGTTGATCGGCTGTGGCTGTGGGGACTTTTTGAAGGACTCCCCCTACACAAGATTTGCAGATTTGTAACTGTACAATACATATAGGATAGAATCAATGACAATACCATGGAGAAACATTTTTCTGACTGTTGCTGCTCTTTCTTTTTTGTTTCACTCAGGAACTCGAGCTTATCGTCCTCCCGAATGGATACATGAGAGACAGTATCTGGGACGTCCTGCTACTGTCTGGAGTCTGGGTTTGCTCCTGTTTTACTTGGTCTGCGGACACTTGCCCTTTAAGACCAAGGATGAAATTACTGATGGGAACATACCTGTAGACTGTGATCTGTCTAGAGGTGTGACAATGAAGAAGAATCACATTTACACCTGTAAAGCTGTAAAACTTGCAAAGCAAAATTAATTTAAACATAACAGTTATCTTTTTGGTTGTCACTGCGCACACAGATTGCCACGATCTAATATCATGGTGCCTGAAAAAAGACCCTCGCTATCGGGCGACTTTGGAGGACATCATCAGACACAAGTGGATTACAGTGGAACTTCAGGAAGTCCTGGTTAGACAGCAAGAACAGATTAGATCTAATTAAAATGACTAAAGATACACTATAATAGTGTAAATTACGTGGCTTGTATTTGATCAGTATTGAGTTCTGTAACAGAGATCAGTGCGATTATGCAATCATATTAAGAATATTTAATTAAATGAATGTGAAAAGTTTAAAATAAGGAAACATTGATTTGATGGATTGATTTCTATCCTAGTTTTTTTTTCTCCATATCTAACTGTGTTGTTTGTTTGTTTGTCTTTTGCAGGTCTGTGCCTAGTAACACCTCCTTGTAGGTCAAACATTTACAGCACAACAGCAAACAAACAGACAAAAGATGCGTGTCACTCCTGCGACTGTGGCGGGTGAAACAGGTTTTTGCAGCTGGCCCTTTTGGCACACCACTGGATTCAGGTAAATTAGGACAGTTTAAGTTAGCAGAATCTATTTATTGGTCTGATCAGTGAAAGTCAAAACTTCTGTTACGAAACAGTGGAACTGCTTGATTGAAATAACATGACTTGGCTATAGGACATATATAAGTGTAAATGTAGTTCAAATCATGTGCATATGTTTATAAATTAACGATTTTAAAGCTTTACCACACATTGGCACACACTGATTTTCCTGTGAAAGTTTGCTCAATTTGAGAAATTCACTGTAGGATTCAGGGATATGAGCGGGTTTTTTTTTAAATAAATGTTTATTGACTAAGGCTATTGTTGTTTCCAATCTTTAAATTTTATTTCACAAATAATTCTGCGGAATAATGTGCATCAGATATGATACTGCAGGCTTATACTGCAAGTATATTGCATCATTTTCCATGGATTGCACAGACATGTAATGTTTTTAATGATAAACCGATTATATGTAACCTTAAATAATAAAATATAGTATTCATATTTTTATTATACATTTTTATTTAAATATGCATAGTAAACAAAACATTCATTATTTTATAATTAAAATAATAGTATTAGACCATTAAGTGTTATTTATTCTTTTGTATTTTTAGATAGCAAACAGGTTCATTCTGAAACTATAAAACTTGCTGTAGTAATTCCAATACTTTGTGTCAAACTAATAATGCTATAAACAGAAACAGAATGGTTAAAATTCTGGGAGAAAAAATAAGAAAGTTAAAAAGACCTCTGGAAATTTTTAAAAGACAAAAAAAAATTACAAACCCAAAGACCTGACCAAGTATCATACAACAAAAACATCAAGTTGAAAATGAGAACATGAGAATTTTTTTTTTTTCTTTGAAAATGAGAATGTTTTTCATGTGTCAGGCTTTAGATGTTTCACCCACTGTTCAGAGAAGTTTTGGAAGTTCTACTTAGAGGATGAAGCGAATCCAGTTTCAGGGGAACTAGAGAGGATTCATGGTGTCGGAAGTATTACACAATCTTTAAATGCGGCACACAGACCGACAGTTACAACAAATGAGTCACAAGTTTACACCCAGGAAAATAAAAGCTGATCCTTTTATGTGACTTTACATTTTGTTAATTACAGAAAGAATAAATCAGTGCTGATTCGTGATTGCAAGATATATTGTTCAAAATCATGTAATGTTTAACATTACAAATATCTTGATTTAAAAAATATCACCTATAATGCAGATGAACACTATATCTGAAGAAGATTAGAGAAATAAATCTTGCTGACTTTCTATATAGCAGCAAATATAATTGGCAAACAGCAATTTAGTCAGTGTTTTTGGGTTTAGAATTACTTTTTTTTTGTAGAACCTTTTTAAAATCTATATTTGGATCAAGTCGTTTTAGGACGTCAATGGCATACTTTTTTGGGGACTTCTTTCCTCGAGTTGATGGCACTAACTCCACATCTTGATGCATCGCCGGCTCCCTGGTTGTCCTGTTTTTATCTTGAGACACTGAATTGCTGCGTGTCTGTTGGGAATTCTTGTCTGGAGTCTGTCCAGTGCCTTGAACAATCTGCACTGCTTTTCCTTCATCTGATTCCTCTTGATAATGTAAAGGAGAGTATTTGTTTGCAGCACTTGCCAGATTTTCATGACCTGTAAAATGTGCATGGTCAGCCAGCTTATACTGTCTGGGTAGAGAGTGGCTTCTCCTGGATTTTGAGCTTCTCTCCATGGTCCTTCCTCTATGAGGGTCATCATTGTGTCCCAGTAACTTTTGCATCATCTCAAAGCTTCCTCTTGAGGATCCCACCAGCTTTACAACATCATCACTGTGTGTGATCATAACACCCGAGTCTTTATTACGTTGGATTCTCTCAAGGATCCGCTTTTGTTCAGCACGGTCATATTTCTTCAGACGTATTTCTTGGATGCGTAATGAAGGGCTGATCTCCTTCATGATTTCCAGAAGACATGCTTTAGCTTTCTCACTCTTATTTCCTGAAAACGTTACCATTGTAAACTCAGGATTGTCTTTTAACCTCATCTCAGTACCGTAGTTCTTCTCGATCACCTTAAAAACATCCTGTCGTTGGGTGAGTATAAAGTTTATGATATCTCTGTCCACTGGAAAGCTTGCCATTCCTCCAATGGAGGATGCGGTACTACTGTGAGAGGAGTTGACCCAAGTATCATCATTGAGGCTTGGACGCCTCCTAAGAGATCCACCTGAGGCTGAATCTCTATAAGATGTGTGGTGTTGCATGGTGTCCACTGTATGGCTAGAACTTCCAACAGAGGAGTAGTAACTGCTGTGAAGACTCCTGGGGGATCCACCTGAGGCTGAATCTCTACATAATGGAGATGTGTGGTGTAGCAGGGTGAGACTAGAGGGTGAATTTACTGGTAATAATGATGCACCATCAGCAAGGGGGCTCCGTCTATGAGCAAGCAATTCATTGCTGTCCTGCCCCTGATATTTTTGAACAACAGCACCCACTGGACTGCTTGAATTTCCTTCAGTGTAGGATGAATGACTGCTCTGAAGATGCCTGGGGTATCCACCAGATACTGAATCTCTATATGAAGTTGATAATGAGGGTGCACTATCGAGTAACTGATGCCTACTAACAGCATCCGTTTTATCCATATTCCTCGATGTGGACTTGGAAACAAGTCTGGGATCCAAACTATTACGCTCCAAGTGGTACCCCAAAGTAGAGCCGTTCTGAAGAGCTGACAGAGATCTACTATGAGACTGATGTTCATGACCCCGAAGACGTACGAGTTCATTGCGTATGAGCTTTAGTTTCAAGAAGGAGCCCTTCAACTGGAGGTGACCTGGAATGAGTTCTGTTACATTAAAGTCATAATGATTAAGGAGCTTCAAGACAGATTCTGGCTTTGGGAACATACTCAAGTCCAGCGTGGTCTCACCTTGCATGTCCACCTGTAAAAGCACACAGACATGGTTTATTATTTGGATCATGTTCAGGACATCTGGGACTCTTGGGACTGAACTGTGTATGTGTAAGAATTTATGTGAAGAAAAGAGGTTTACCTCAGACAAATGAGCTTTCTTTACATGTATTGGATAAAATCTGTTGTCTACGTCTAAAATATGAGTACACTCCAAGACTCCAGGAACTAACACAAAAGAAAGACAAGATGGTAATCCAAAGGTTTTAGACATTGCTTTCTCAGACTGTAACTAACAGTGAGTGTGTATCCATCATCCATACCTTTAGCTAATTCAAAAACGACATAAGCCTGGCCTGGAGTAGAAGTTGGATAAATCACTGTTAAAACATCTCCACCGCTATTCCTCCGTTTCAGGAAGTGTATCTTTAACTGATCAACCATCCGGTCATGAGGAGGAATGCATGGAACACCATGCACTTCAATAACCATTGGATCCATGATGACTTCAATGCTAAAAAATAATGAAAAGTGATCTGTTAAATAACAGTACCAAAACAATTCTGCCAGTCTATTGTTTATTAAAACCTGGAGAGAAAAGCTATTTAACAAAATGCCTGATTAAACAAATTGGTTTTCAACCTAGACTTAAAGGTTGAGACTGTGTTTGAATCCTGAACACTAATCAGAAGGCTGTTCCGTAGCTGGGGGGATTTGTAAGAAAAAGCTCTGCCCCCTGCTCTAGTCTTTGTTATTCTAGGTACTAATAAAGAACCTAACCAAAAAGTCAGTACAATGTGGATGAGATAAGGGAGATGTGATAAAAATTTTCTGGCTCTTGTAAGGACTCTGGCTAAAGCGTTCTGGAGTACCTGGAGCTTGCTTATGCAACAAGCATACTTGAACATTTAGACAGCAAGGCTTTAGCATGAACTATTTGTTCTGCTTATGGCATTTTGTTCTAGCAATAAATACATCCTCATACTGGTTCACTAGTTCAGGGATTAAGAATACAATCTAAAAACTCTGCTGGGGAGGTGAATACATTATGAAAAAACACACAAGACATGGATTTTTTAAAATAACAAAACACTAATTTAAGTACTTCATGAAGAGGTAGGGCTTAAGTCGTTGTTTGAAGATAGTCAGTGACTCATCTGTTTGGTCACCTAGGGCACCTAGCGGAAGTGCATTCCAACACGCCAGAACAGAGAAAAGCCTTGATGCAGGCATTCTCTTAACTCCAAAAAAAACAACTCTAGTCTGTCGAGAAGAAATACTCACTAATCAGACTAATCAGAGTCGAGATTGGCTGTGGTTAAATAATAATCATGATTTAAATAAGCAGGTGGAATCAGTTCATTTTAAAAACACAGGTATGTTTTTAAACTAAAAGTACAATTTTGATAAATCAGTGTGTTGCAGGACACATTAAATTTTCTAAAGTCTACAGATGAGTTAATTAAAGAATCCAAACTCGTTTAGTTCTAAAGAATCGAGCCAGTAAAGTGACTCATTATGAGCAAAGTCCAGGTGACAACGCGCGCCTAATGACGGCTTTAATACCGTCCTAAACCCAGAAACAAACATTACAGCTCACTGAAACAGGAAGTCCCTCACAGTGTGTGCTTTTATAAGTGCTACAGTACAAAAACTTACTTGCATTAATCTGTGTTACGCGCGTAACATCTGCACAACCCTCCAGGATAAAGGCAGCTGCGCAAAATCTCACGCTACTGAATTGAAAGTAAAAGTTAATCCGAAAACTACGTCACTGGGGTACGTGTTGTACCGTATCCTGCACAAGACGAAAATCGCGTCGCTTCCTGTCTTGATCTGATTGGATGAATCGGGATCCAATCAGGACAAGGAGTGACGTTCCTATCGGAGACACGGCCCTTAGCAACGGCGCTCAGAGGAACTATCTAGAGGAACTATTTAGGTGCCTGTTTTTGGGCAGGGTTTTGTTAATTAACTTGTTTGAATAAAATGAACAACTAAATAAATATAGTAAATTAATTAAAAAAGAGCACTATATTATACACAATAGGCCGAAAAGGTAGCTGTAATGTTTAACATGTTACTGAAAGCAGTTTACTGTGAATGAGCAAGACTTTTAATTTAAACTTTTTTTTTAACTAGGTTTTTTATTAATCTAAAAAAAATGGAGAAGGCTTCTTAATATTGTATTATTTGCAAGAGGTTTAATATAACTTAGTCACTGCAATTGCAATCGTGCGTTTTTGTTTGTTCTTTTATATCAGGCACATACAATGCATACCAACCACAGGGTCCTAGAGACGCAAGATATGAAAATGGTGCACTATGTGGTATGACACGGTTCATATCAGTAGTCGTACAGGACACCATTTTAAACACGTATATTCATGTTTATTTGTTAGAAGATATTTAAAATAAAGTGATTTGTCACACATTGTTCTGGCATAAAAATTCTTCCAGTTTAGCACCAATTACCGATGTTTATTGTCTTTGATTCTTTAACTTTCGGCATTTGGCAGGACAAGAAGTCAGTTGTGAGGTTTTTATTAACAGGAAAATCACAGCCACACTCCACAATGTTAGTGATTCAATTTTAATGCACAGTAATTTAAGAAACATTGACATAAGTGCAGGAGAATGTTTAGACCAGAAACATCCATCAAACTATACACAACTCCGACACCACTGAAACCCGAATTTACAGCTTCAATCTTTATTCATGCGTCTTCTCACAAATCCAACATCGCCATTGGATCTCGACCTCCTGCAAGACAAAACAGAGAACATGAATGCACTGGTTCGCAATGAAGGGCACGTCACAGAACACCAGCGTGAACATGGATTCATTTGTACGAGGTTTCTATAACCTGACAGCGAAGGGGATGCTGTCAGGCCTCAAACCACCCCGAGGTTCTCTAGCAGACATACAGGAAAGGACAAAGTCACATGTTAGACTCAGCCTCGCTGAACAGCCTGCAGACCCCAAGACAAAAAAAAAAAAAAAAAAAAAAAGGGGTAACCTGACTAAATTAACACTGGGGTTTACCTGGTTATTCTCCCTGCACTGTAGAATCACTTAAACATTACAGCCTGCACCTTTAAAAGTGTTTCTGCACTTTTTTTTTTTTTTTTTTTTTTAAAACCACACACAAATCTTTACGTGATTCCAAAGTTATTTTAATAAAAATTAGTTTTGGAGAATAGCAAGGCTTGCCAATTTTACAGCAGTTAATCTCAGTCTTAGGCAAAATTCTGACTAAGTGCTTTACAGCTTCTCAGTTGCTTTTATTGTCTTAACTTAAAATTTAAATAAAAAGAGGTTTTGACTATAATCATCAGTGAACAGGAGCAAACTTTTCATGGACATTCCCCAACATGAAATGCAACTTAAAAATGGATAAAATAAAAAGTAAGATGCATCATTCTTTAATAAATTAAAAGCTGCTAGCATTCACAAATCTTTATGGGATAAGAGGAATAAACACTTCAGGATGTGCCTTTATAGGAAAATAAATCAACTTTCCTGTGGGAACAATAATTCTGCTTCATACGACATGCCACATCATTGAATATTTTCCTACATCAGCAGTCATCTTAATATTCATTTTTAAACTGAAGAAAAAAAAAAAAAAAAAAAAAAAGATCAGCCAAAGATAACTGCAACCTTCTTGAGCCAAGTAGTCAACATTTCCACAAAAATCATCTTACCGAGAATCCCAAGCAGCCATGGACTCAGGATACTGAGAGATTACTGAGGGCAATCTGTAAATAAAATAAGATACAAATTAAATACTAAAATGACATTTTTATAAATGCTCTCAATCTATACACAAATGTGTCTGAGGTTTCTACAGCCTCAAAAGACTACAAACCACCACAAGTGTCTCACAGACATACAGGAAAGGACAAGATCTCTCTTGTGCTCTTTCTTTCTCTCTCTCACACACACACACACACAGTACAATGAGATTACACTCACCTCAGTCAACGCAGACTCTTAAGATCATCTCAGATTTCTTAAGAATCATGAAGATGACTCAGAGTGAAGTAAGAATCAACCTGAAAAGTAAATTGGACAGAATAACATTTATTATTACACCAGTTTAAATTTCTTACAACAGTAAAAATTAGATGTTCATAGCCATGCACAACACTTAGATATTTTAGACATATTAGTCCAACTAACTTCTAAATTAAACCACATGGAGTAAATACAGTTCACTTGGCAGACACTGAGTACATTTCAAAATGGCTTCCCGAACATGCAGTGCTGAAATGCTCTATACTTTGTACCCTCTTACCGTGAAATTAAAACTTTTTACATATAATATAAGTGACCACTAAGGGTTTGAGTGTTTTTTTCCCCATAAACTTTGTACTTTCCCGTACACTTTTTATTCCTAATCTTTACCTTCCTCTTCTTCTGCATCTCTTCACCTCCAAGCACGTGCTCGACTGCAGGACTTCACTCTGACTCTGCGCCGAGCAGCAAACATCTGAAAAATGGTAATATAAAGATCTGAATTAAGAAACATTTTTGCAAAATTTTGCAAACAGAGTCTAGAAACATGGCCATACTTTCTTTCTTGTTATAGCGAATGGCTTTTTCAGTGAGTACACTACCTTTTCTCTGAGCACCGACATTCCCACACACCGCCTGGAGAATAGACACGCTCTGCGCATGCGCGGTGTCTTCTAGTGCTTCTTCTTCATCTTCTTTGACTCGAGGCGGTTCTCAGGTGACGTTATGGCGTATTTACTGCCACCTACCGGTGTGGAGTGGTATAAACTAGGGCGTTTCCTGGAAACAAATTACATTAATGTGATTACTTAAAAAATAAATAAATAAATAAATAAATTCACTAAATTCTGTCAAATAATTACTTTATTTAAGACATTAGAGATGTCATATGAGATATGACGGTTCGCTCTTCTTCTTCTGTTTCTTCTTTGGATGGAGGCGGTTTGACAACTAAGGTTGTGGTGTGTCACTGCTAGCTAATGGACGGCAGAGTGAGTACACGCATCAATATTTGTGCTTTTCAAACAAACAAATAAATAAAACTTTCCCATTTGCTTAATAACCTTTAACCTTTTCACAGGCTTGCACGTGCATCCCTACACATCCCTGCCCTCACACTGCCGCCTAGTGGCTGTACAAAGAGTTACAGTAAAGTTACAAAATGTTAAATAATGTTATATTTTTGATGCATGGTATAAGGGATATTCAATTCTAACTAATCTAAACATTTGAGGTAATGCATTTACACTTACAATTCGAGCAATTACAGCCCTCATCCAGAGCTACTTATAAAACTGCTTTGTAGTTTCTATTAAAAACACCCTCATGCTGGAATATAGAGGTCACGGTATAATAATACAAATAATACTATCAAGCTAAAACCCTGTTAGAGAGGAGCAACTTTTTAAAACTTAATACCCACATTTAGGGTACTGTTGCAGGGTGATCAGTGATATTTTCTGTTTTATCTGCTTGCCATACCTGGACACTTTCTTTTTTGCACATAATAAAATACAGTATAAAATATAAAATATAAAATATATATGTATGGCTTTAAAAAGTGCCTACAAGTGCTATAATTAAACATTAAAACTCTGTATCCTTATTTCAGTCATTTGTAATAAGTTGACACCCAGGAAGTGCAATCCCAAATTAATTTAATTAAGCTGATTTTACCATTTTAAAGCTATTTCTGTTTTCTGATTTATCTTATCTTATCTTATCTTATCTTATCTTATATATTAAATATTTGAGATGTCTTTTCCCTTCACACTTCAGCAACATTGTACACAGACAGTGAAATAAACCACTACTATTCTACTGTAACTACAGGAGCACCTACTGTCCAGCCAGGCTAGCATTATTTTAAAATATAAGTAAAATATAAGCTTGCTGAATTGATGTACATTTTTCTTTACATTGCTCCTAAATAACCGCCCAGTTAGACATAATGCCCGGATGACATGGCCGTATCTGATTGGTCCAGATCACACCACATGCTCCTGGGATGTGTAGTTGGTGTAAATGAACTACAACAAAAAAAATAAGCATATATTACTTTAACATTTTAAAATGTTATTTAAAGTCTCAACACTACATAAAATGTAGTATCGCTAGACAATTTTATATATATTTAAAAATAAAAAAAAAAGTCAGAGAGAATGGTTTTACAAGTCGTCAGGCAGTAAACAAAAACGCCTCACTTTCACTTTCATTTTTTCAGTCAGCTGGAAGCCAGTTTTATCGACAAAAATACAGTGAAATATATGTTGAAATATGAAAGAAAGTAAAATCCTTTACATTTTAGTCTTTTTCTTACATCCTGTCCAGCTGTTTGGTGATGGTGAGTGTTGGCTTGTGAGCGTTTTCTTTGGGTGAATATGACACTGCTTTGTATGAAAACTGTTGGAGTTGACATTTTACATTTAGCTTAAAGGCTAAATTTATATTTTCGAATTGTAGCTGCAAATATTTAGGAACATAAGCTAGGCTTGTTGTACCAGTAAAACCCAGCTGCAAGTATAATAATAATTACTAATAGTATTATTATTATTATTATTATTATTATTATTATTATTATTATTATTAATAGTATTATTATTGTTGTTGTTGTTGTTGTTGTTGTTGTTGTTGTTATCACAATTATCACAATGATTGGTTCCCAGAATGTTCTGGGAACGTTTGTTTTTGGTTCCTGAAATGTTCTGAGAACAGATTTCCATTTAGTTCATGTTTGGGTTTTCAGGAAAGTTTACTTTACAGAACTGTAATGTGTTTGGCATTATGGTTCAGAGAACATTCCCCAAATGTTCATATAACTTTTAAATAACGCTGTGGGTCCGGAGAATGTTCCCCTAACATTCTGGTAATCTTTACATGATTGGAACCTCTTGGGAACCTTCTGGGAATCCAGCATGGTACAGAGAAAAGTCCCACTAAAGTTCTGGTAACCTTTAAATTATTTGAATCCCTCAGGAACCTTGCACTCACCTGAGAAGGTTTGAAGAACATTTCTCTAATGTCTTGGTAGTCTTTAAATAATATACACCTCTCAGGAACCTTGCTCTAACAAGGGGTGGTTTGGAGAACATTTCCCTAACATTAGGAGAACATTCTCTGAACCATCCCTATACAAACCTGTTACAAACATTCTCAGAAGGTTAGTTTGCAGTTACACAAAAAAACGGTTCCTAAAAGCAAACTTTAGTAACTGTTTCTTGTCAGTCATATATATATAAAGAATAGTTTAAAGTTCCCAGAACATTTCAGGACCAGTGCTGTCTTTGTTAACCAAAACAGAACGTTCCCAAAATGCTATGCAGTGCCCCCCCCCCCCCCAAATAAATAAATAAATAAACAAACAAACATGTTTTATGTTCAGGACCTGAGAGGTCACATGACCCAAACCTATTTCAAACCCAAACCCATGCACTATTTCACAGAGGTCCATTCCATAAGTGGCTTTTTCATCGGTTCTCAAGGCCTCAGCCTGCCCAATTACATAGAAAGAATCACTGTGAACGACGTTACCATCTTTTACCACGACAGCGGGAAAAACTCCATAGCACTGTGCCCCAAATGGCTCAACACCACCACCAGCCAGCAGCACTGGGAAGACATCAGAGTCATATCACACCACAACAGACAGACCATGACTACAGCTCTCGAATCAGCCATACAGCAGTTCAATCTCACAGGTAATTCATCTTCAAAACACTTGCACAGTGGACACCTGACTTAAAGGTGCAGTCTGTAATATTCACAAAAGGGCTACTGACCTGTGATGAGCATATAATTTCAGTGATTCCATAGAAAACTGTGATTTGTTATATTGCCATGCAGTGGCTCTAGCTAATTATTCTGGCCTGGAAAGAAGCTCCGCCCCCAGCCTGAACAGAGTTGTAATATATGTAATTTCAGCAGAGAAAGTTGGTTGGGAGAGTTGAGAGTCTTGTTTTCATTACAATTGCATTGCACCTTGGGGCACTAAATATGACCCGCTTTCTTTTGTATTGAATTACAGGCTCACATGCGGACATTAACGTATACCAAGGCTACAGTCGCTGTGACCTCTACCCAAATGGCACCATCAAGGCATTTTTAACTCATGCGTTCAATGGGAAGGACTTCTTAAGTTTAGATATTGACAGTAAGACGTACATCGCTTCTGTTCCTCAAGCCCTCAAATATAAAAGGCAGAGGGAGCGAAATCCAGAGTTGATTGGGATCACTGCGTCTTTCTACCAAAAGACCTGTTTTGATCGCTTGAAGATGTTCTTACAGCATGCTCCTGAAGTCAACAGGAAAAAGGGTAAGAAGTGTGTCAGATGGGCATAATAGTTATACAAGTTGTGCATCAGCATCCTCGATATACATTATGTGATGCTCCATCATTACGTATATACACAGATTTTTAGGTCTATACTGTATAAAACATTTATATAAAAACAATATCTCTATATATGTATACTATAGATATATACTGTAAGACTTTATTAACTTAATATTATAGATATACAATACAATACAATACGGGAATTCATCTGTTATAACCTCTGTGAAGCTACACATACTTATATTAATAAAACCCCTGATTAACATTTAACATTTATTAATTATCTACAAATTAACCATCTCAAAATTCCTACAGCTCCAGAGGTCAGGCTTTTTGAGAGGCAGAGAGCTGGTTCCACTCTCCTCACATGCCATGTGACTGGGTTTTACCCCAGAGCGGTGCAGGTGAAGTGGATTGGAGCAGATTTACAGCTGGTGGATGAAAGGAATGATGTGCTGCCTAATGGTGATGGCACGTATCAGATCAGAAGGAGTGTGATCAGACCTGAGGAGAACACAGGAGATCAGCACTACAGCTGTGTAGTGCATCACAGCAGCCTAGAGGGAAATATTACAATCCCCTGGGGTATGAAGTTACACGTTTAATCCAAATTATGACCTGGGGTATGAAGTTACACGTTAATCTAATCGAGTACTAAGAGTATGATATTATACACTGCAATGTGTGACTTTATATATGCTATTTATATAATTAAAGTAACTCTATAGTATCAGATGTGGGGTATGATGTTACATACTTAATACACAATCTATATGAAACTGATGTATATTATCTAATCTGTGGCTTAAGGTATGATCTATATTACACCAACACTAATCTAATCTATTAATCTAATTAATCCAATATACAAGCTGGGGTATGATATTGCATGTAATGCATTTATTAACTAAGGTATTATAATATATGTGACAGTGTATAATATTACATACTTTATATAGGATCTAAAGGTATTATATTGCATATATTATATATACAATACTATGCAAAAGTCTTAGGCACCCTATTTTTTAGTACAAGTTTTGTTTACTGCTCTTTATAATATTTTATTTCATGTATAGATATTTAATTCCATTATTTTTGAAGGAATGTTTGCTTTACAGAATTTCTTTGCATGTGCTTAAAACATATGTGCAGTACTATATCAGGAAAATGATATAAGTAACAATCTAATACAATAATACAATATATAATAATATAATATAGCATATAGACACTATTCCTCTGTATTACTTTATCTAGCTATTTTAGCAATGTCTTAGACTCACCACATTCATATTTCCTTGCTTGTAGATAAAGAAGAGAAATGCTTCAGTCTTCTTGTTTGGATTACACTAGGCTGCTTATCCGTGGCCACTGTTCTTGGGATTGTAATTAGATGCATCTCTAAATGTAAAGGTGAGCAAATAAACGCTTGTGTTTGGCTAATATCAGTGACTGATTTAGAATTTAGAAAGTCACTTTATTTAATTTAGAAAGTCACTGTATTGTTTACAAGACTCTGCTTACAAGAAGCAAAGATTATATATATATATATCTTATATACACAGTATATACACAGTATATATATATATATATATATATATATATATAAATATATATATATATATATATAT
>CM074944.1:3667443-3678004 GCA_037576815.1 Pangasius larnaudii | reverse complement strand
ACACACACACACACACACACATTCAGTGGCATATACATGGACATACTGACAAATATCTAATTAAAGCCTAAATATTTGAACATCATTGCAAAGTGCACAAGCACACGAACACTCTAACACACACACACACACACACACACACACACACACACACACACACACACACACATTCAGTGGCGTATACACAGACAAACTAACAAATATCTAATTAAAGCCTAAATATAGGGACATATATCTAAAGTTGGCAACTTTTAAAAAGGTTACGACAATATTTACATGGGGAAAGTTACACGTATTCAGAGTTGGGTTAAGTACCTTCTCAAGTCAAATTTCTGGATGCACAATTCAGATCATGCAGATGACCTGAAACAAAAGAAGAAACAACCGAGATGGGGTATTTCAATAGCGTCTAGACCACTGACTTTCCAAAAGCACTCGCCTTTAAACCCAAGAAAAAATAATCAGGGAAAATGTGGACTGAAGAAGAAAATTGCGTTTTTGTCTTTGCTCTCATGTAGTATGATGTAACATAAAGGCAAGAGGCAATTTAAAATTGAAAAAAAAGGCTATGAAAAGGAGACCAAGATAAGACTGCAAGCATTGAAATGAACATCTAATAGGACCCCAGTATATTTCCAATACATAGCTGCATGAATAGTCCTTTAAGTGTGGTTTATCATTTTATCTATTAAAAAAATTAAGTAAATTTAAAATATTAGTTGTTAACAGATGATGAAAGTCAACACTGTGTGTAAGCAAACATTAAATAACCTCACAGTTTTTCATTACATTAATTATTAGGAGATTATTTTAAAATAAATCAGATTATTATACCTATTTCTAGACACTTTTACTCATTTCAAGCTTGAGCTATTGCCAGATCATTTTTGCCTAGCACCATTGTTGAAACACATATGAGTAAGACATCTAGACAGCCGAATTTCAAACTAGCTTCCCCTTAGCTAGCCAGCAGTGAGCAATACCAGGGACATTCTGTGATATACCTAGGGTTAGGGTTAGCTCACCTCTGCATCATTTCTGAGAAAGGTAGCTTAGCTAAAGCTGTGTTGTTCCTTGTAGGTGTGTGTCCTCGCTTCAAATATCATTGAAGCTAATAACCTATGCTAAATGAAGGAGTGTGGGGATGTACTGCGTCATGAATGCTTTTGTAGCTACACACGGGCCATATTTATCTCGACCATTATGTTGTTTACTTACATGTATACATGGTCTGAGCTTAGCCAGCTAGTTAACTAATGTTAGTCACATTTCAATGTAGATAACATTAGCAAGCCAGCAGTGAATGAATGGTGAATCTGCTGCTTTTGTTCAGAAGTAGCCGACATCCGCTTCATTTCCTAATTAGTCGCTGAGAGTAGAGTTAGGTTAGCTAAAGTTGTGTCAGTGGTGTGTGTCCGTGCTTGAAATATTATTGTAGTGAATATCTAATATTTAATGAAAGGCAGTGAGGATGTTCTGTAGCATGAATGTGTTTGTAGCTACATCCTGGTTATTTATCTCAATTGTAATATTGTTTATTTATGTGAATATGTGTGTTCTTCTCTTAGCTAGCTATCTAATGGTGCCACAGCACCTCTTTTGAAACACAGGGTATTACCCAAAACTCTAAATTACATCTCACTGACTTCTAATAAAAAGGATATATCTCTTAGATCTCACATAAATGAATGCCTTCCTGTTGTTGAGACACTTGTATGACAAATGCTATGCAGCTGATGGCGGTCCGGCAAATCTAGGCTTGCCTAGTCTTGTTTTTTACAGACATTATTGTTCGAATCCTGCGAACAGAATGAGATCATTTCAAGCTTGCTATTAGCATCCCTATGAGTTTTGTTATTTTTTTATTATATAATAAGGAACATGGGACTGTATTATAACATATTTGGTTATTATTGCAAATTATTATTATTGCTGGGGCGATATCACTGTTTCATGCTTATCCTAGGTGTATATATATATTTCCCACGCTCATGCAGCGATGATATCAGATATATTTCCTGAGGCAGTCTGAGTTAATGCCACTGACTCTTCAGATAAACCTGCACCAGGACACAGGTGGAGAAACAGGATATTGCAGGACACTATCCACTTTATCCAATCTCTTTATTTTGGAAATGAGTTCAGGGAGGCACAGGATATTTGAGCATTGTAGACAGAGAATTGTTGAATAATGTGTTAAGGCAAAGCCCACAGGCAAAAAGGTGGCTTCCAATTTTGCATTAATATTTTCCTTGTAATCTAGCAGTACATGTAAAATAAATTGTCAGTTTTAGTGAGTGTAAAAAATATTTCTCTTGTATTATGATCAGATTGTTTGGTGTGTGTGTTTGTATTCACTTTCCCAGACAGATGGTCTCAGCATGCGGTGTGTGTGTGTGTGTGAGAGACCGTTACAGTGTCACAGTGGTGTTGTATCCATAAATGTCGATTCACTATGACTTTAGAGTCTATAAATAACAGCAAGAACCAATAAATGTGTGTGTGCGTGCGTGCGTGCGTGCGTGCGTGTGTGTGTGTGTGTGTGTGTGAAACTGGCACACAGTTTTTTCCGCCATTGATCCTTTCACACAATGTGTCTAACAAGTTAAAAACCAAAATCAATGTCCGATAGTGACACCAAACCCAAACACTGTTCTTCTTTTTAATGTACACTGTAATGTCCTTCTCATTTTGGATTTTGAATTATTATTTGATAGCTTTATGTTCCTAAACATTTACTTCCCTAAGTACATCTTCCATCACTGCATCTCACTCTCTGCCAAGCCAGTCATCTTAGATTTGTCTCTAAATGTGCGAACGTTTATGTTGCAGTCCTAATGCATCAGTCCTAATGCAACATATAACAAGACATTATGGCCTGCTGCTTTACTCTGCACTTCGACACTTCTGAGCAAAATAAATAGGGTCTATAATTTCAATTCATCACTTCAATTTAGAGGTTTGAGGCAGGGCTATACTGTACATTCATATTCATTTATCATTAATCAATGTAAAAAAAAAAAATGTAAATGCTTTATGACCACTTTCTTGTACCATCTACAAAGTGTGTTGCCAGTATCCAGGATCAGAGTATGTATGAAATAATGTCATTGTGGACTGCTGTATGGATTCGAACCCTTGTGAAAGTCTGTGGTCTGAATCAAAGAGGATGTCCACATACAAAACCTGAGGATATAAAGAGGTTTGACTAAGATCATCTAGAATCTTGTGAGGCATTACAGAAAGAGGCATAATGCTACTATGCATTATTGAATATTACACCACAGCGCTGTCGATTTCTCGATTCTGATTGGTCAGAAGGTGCTGATTGATTTTGTATAACAACAGCTCTGAGAGTGTTCCTGCAGTGATTCAAATTACAGGTTTATATTAATGCGCTCATTCTAATATGTTATCGTTTCTATAGGAATGACTTACACAGAGGCTTGTATGGCGGACGGTCCATAGAAGAATTTTTGGAATAAGAATGAACTTCGGGGTGCTAACAGCAACTCTGTGTCCTTGTTGAATATTTTCCTATAATAACATGCCACAAGATGTGACTTAATTGCGGGGCGTCAGTAATTTTGCTACTTGCGACTTTGTGTGAGAGAGTTTATATAAGCGCATAAGAGGAAAACTGCAATCAAGCGGCATGACGTCAGAGGATTTGGGTTTGATTTGGAGATTAGGAGTGAATTAAGATGAACACTGAAGAGCAATTGTAACTCAGGAGCTGGTAGTAATGCAGGTCGGTTAGAGGAGATTAAATCTGGCTGCACTCAGCTGAGTTTGAAACAGTCTGTTTCAGTGTGTGTGGGTGTGGGTGTGTGGGTGTGTGTGTGTGTGTGTGTGTGTGTGTGTGTGTGTGAGACAGGTCTGGTTTGTCATTTCTGAACATCAAGATTTTTCTTTAATAAGTCATTAAGACGTAGTGAGATTGACAGATATAGAGCCTTCTGATCTTGGAACAAAGCTGAATGTCCTACGTCAAGGGTGCGTTCAAAGGACATTCAGAAATTTCATGTCAAAACATTCAGTAGTACAATGTGTAAATGTGGAATATAAATAGACGAAGCTGTGGTGATTAATTAGCATTACACAATGCATGTGGAGACTGTTCAGCAAAGAAAATGGTTGGAAAGGATCTTGTATACAAAGACAAAATAAAATAAAATGAAATGAAAAATAAATAAATAAAGACAAAAATAGCACATCTGTATCATGCATTAGATAATTAATGATGAATCAGGTTAAAGTAGTGTGAGGTTTACGCGCTCGTTATATACGTCAGGTAGGGGTGGAGCTAGTTATGACTCATTACAAATATCAAAGTCATACTTTTTATAAATTTACAGTTGCATTTAATGTCGTGGAATGACTGCAGAACAAGCTAGTTCCTGTCATTGTCATGTTATAGAAGCTGTAAACGGTCATTCCCTCAGCAACCTCTCTGTTTTCTTTCTCTTGAAGTTAATAAGACGAAATAAATCAGCTTTTCATACTACCGAGAAACCACAAAGTGTAAACTCGTCTGACTTGAAGACTTTAACATGGAGGAAAACCTTACAGCTTCACCTCTGACTGCTACAATAAGCTGACACTGGAGACTCCTTCTATAAATGTTAAATAAACATCTCCTTACTGAAAACTTCACCATTTCAGTGATTACACACGTGTTTATACAAGTCCCTGCGCAAATGGTTAATTAATCAACACCTTCTGTCCAATCAGTATAGAGAACACAACAGTACTGTGGTAGAAATGTTACTAGTCAGAAACATCTGCCGTTATAACTGTAATTTATACGGTCATTATTCGATGACGTGCTGTAATTACTGCACACTGTCAGCAGATTGAACACATCATTTTCCGGATCCTTATACTTATATTCCTTAACATTATGCATTTGTCAAGAAGCGAATATTTCCTTGCAGCGGCCAAACGGATTAATAAAAGTGGTGTAGGTCTTCTGTCACGGCCACGGCCACTATCAGTGCAGTAATATTACAAGATGGAAGAGAGACACAGCAGCTGTCGAAGCCAATCAATAATCATACAGTAATACCACAATGACTGGAAGTGACTTTTTGTATCCCAGAGTATATCCTCCTGTTAAAAAAAAAAAAAATCAATAAAAATGCATTGTTTAGGAGAGAAATAGACAGGTTAAAAAATGGAGGTGTTTGAACATTCAGTGGACTTTAATACCTTGATTGATTAGAGTTAAACTCATTTTTAGAAGCAACAAGAAGGATAGACAAAAGTTACATTACTTTATCCTGCGTTTTGTTGTGGGACTGAACTAACCTACGACTATGTATACATTTTATTCTGGACAGCGACATACACCAGCCTGTATTTTTGGAACATTTTGCTCAGAAAACAATTTCTTTGTCTGCAGTGTGAATGTAACATTAACATTACAGCCCTCACTTGTACCTGTTTATATCAGAAAAAAAGAGTTCCATGCAACACTTTTTCTCCCCAAATTAGTGCTGAGTGTTTAACTCAATAGCCATTTAGCCATCCTTTAAAACAGGAGATTGGAAACAGCAGTGATTGATGGGAAATCGGTTTCTTTTTCCTACTCCAAGCTGGAGCACGTGTGAATTTGGGTGGAGAATTTCTAGTTAATGGAAGGAGAAACAATGGACAGACTTTCTGCATGCACTAAACTAGGGTTTGTCCTTTAGCAACATGAAGAAATGTTAAATGTCATATAATGTTGTGGAAAGTCCAGCTATTAACTTCCTCACCAGCCTCTTTGCTATCTTTTTAGGCTTATATTTCCAGTTCACTCTCATGCTTAAACGTGGTATTACAGTGAAATCTAGTCTGAGCATGTTTCTACTTGTGACTTTAACTGATACGACGAAATAATATCTAATTATACGTTTGGGTTTTTTTTTTCTTCCTAATGCTTAGACCCTGTCTGGCATTTCAGTGTGCTTCAGTTGAACTGTCTTGGTACTTAACTTATCTTTTTGCACCCAGATTTATCTTATCACACTTTACAGGTTGGGCCTGGTTAATATCTAGACCTAAGTGGACTGTAAAAGGAAACAATTTCCAGTTAACGGTGTAGAGAAGTGAAGAATCAGCCGTGGGGTCTGTTTTATGTGGAAGCTGTGTGGCTATGAGTCACATGACATCCAGATTAGAGAGGGTTATAAAAGATGAAGATTTACTGGAAAGAGAGAGAGAGAGAGAGAGAGAGAGAGAGAGAGAGAGAGAGAATATTAACTATTGTTTTTGTTATTATCTTGATTGTGAGAGAGAGAGAGAGACACAGAGAGGGGGAAAGGGGGAGAGACATACAAACAAAGAGACAGAGAGAGACAAAGTGAGAGGAGGGTAGGGAGAGAAGGTGAAAAAGACAGACAGACAGATAGCAGGAAAGAGAGAGAGAGAGAGAGAGAGAGAGAGAGAGAGAATATATCCTACTGATTTTCCCACTTGTTTTATTACATGTTTTAAGGTAAAAGCAGTATTTGAACTGATGTTTAAGCTGGGAGAAAAAAAAAACAGAGATAAAAAAAGAATGAAAAGAAGAGAGGGAAGATGGAAGTAGACAGAGAGAGAAAGAAGGAAAGAGAGTGTGAGGGAAAATCTAAGTATAAGCAGTTATTTCTAACCTCCTAACCTGGCATTAAATCAGTGGGCATTTAATAGCTGAGTGATTAATCGGATGTGTCTCACTGTGCTGGCACACAGACACACACACACACACACACACACACACACACACATACACACACACAGCAGGACACAGCTAACACACACACCTGGCCTCACCAGCATCATTCTAACCTCCTTCCTCATCCTCCTCTTCTTCAATAACACAATCATGTGAGAGAAACAGCAGGAGCGATTCAGTGCCAGAGCAGAGTCATGCTCTGTCCTATTTCACACGGCATCCTGTAACACACACACACACACACACACACACAACTGCTCCTGCCACTCTAAAAGCAGCTCACACTCAGTCATTAAAGCACAAACTGCAGAAGAGCCAGGACGGATTTTTTTTTTTTCTTCGCTTTTCATCTGAAAAATAATATTTATACTTTATTTTTTCAGTCCCTTACAGAAATGATGTTCACTGCTAAACAACACACTGCTAAACAACCCCCCTTTTTTTCTTTTTGGTTAGTCATGTGCATATTAATCATGTGAAGCGTGAAACCAAACCAAATCAAATTGCCAAAGAATCAAAAGAATATCTGGTACAGACTAATCCCCTGTGGATGGGGGCGGAGTCATTCTGGAAGAGACCATGCCCATCAGGATAGAAATGTTTCATCATAGGATCAGCATGATCACTCAGAATAAGTATACTGGTTTGCAGTGACGCTTCTTTCTAGTAGAGGCAACCACGCCAGTAAAAATATATGCCTCCACTTCTTTAATTTGTCACCTGTCTGTGTTTAGTGTAGGTATGATTCTAAAATTAAAGGAACGACTCAATTTACTTCAGTTAAATTCAAATCATTTGAAAGGAATTAAATATAGATCCGTCCTCAGGTGGATTCACAGAATTCATTACTGACATAAAAGAGGAATAAAACACTTGGGGATGTGCAGTTATAGGAAAATAATCAACGACAGGGTGGTGTGATGCAGTCTGATGTGAAGCGGAGTCACCCAAAGTTGATTATTTTTCAATAACAGCATGTTTGGAAGTGTTTTATTCCCCTTCTACAACAGGAATTTTCCAACGATTACAACTTTTAATAATTAAAGAACAACATGTTAGCCATTAATAGTTACACTTAATGTCCGTAACTAGTTCCTGTTTCATTCAAGTCATTGCCACATCAGCCTCCGTTTTTTTTTTTTCTCACGAGACAAAAAAATCCATTCGGTCATGTTACTGAGAAACTGGAAAGTGTAAAGTCCTGAAAAAGTTGAACAAGCATCTCCTCACGGACGGAAAACGCCACCATATCGATGATTACACACATTTTTTAATCTGTTTGTGCAGAGTGTGTGACATACAAGTCCTTGTATACGTTAGAGGTCACTTTAGAAAAGATAACGTATCCAAATGAGTTTAATATAAACCTTTCATCTGGAACATGATAAGATATGAATTAAGATTCGATTATAATACTGTTTTGGTATCAATTTCATCCGAGAACAGGAGGAGTGTATACAGGTACAGATTGTGTAAGGAAACAGTGAGTCTCTCTGTATTGTCCGTGTCCTGTACACACTCACGCTGTGTGAGATGTGAAGCCGTGCGAGGTAAATGGAAGATTCCTTTATGAACTCAACACAAAAGGTCTATTTAGCAGCCATGCGTAGGGCTGAATCTCCTGACCAGTGGAGGAATGTGTGTGTGTGTGTGTGTGTGTGTGTGTGTGTTTGAGTTTATGTGTGACCACTTCCACAGCCCCGAGCAGGCAGCATGTGTGACGTGAGCAGCCAGATCCCACACGGGAGTTTCATGGGACCTGAAGGGTTCTTACACACTCGTCTGTTTCGAGAAAGAGGGAACAGAACATCGGATAGAGGAGGGGTTGAGAGTGATCACACTATTCTTCCTGATTAGTTAAGAAGCATCTGAGCTTTCTGTCAGAATACTCTGGAAAGTACATTCCATCCCTGTGTCTGATATACTGTAGCGCTCTGCTCCCTAATTCTTACAAACTGCATCCCTGAGACGTGGAAGTGAGCTCTGTGACATATAACCAGGGGATTTATTATTATTATTATTATTATTAAGTTAATTTAATACATATGTATTTCAACAGCTTAAAAATAAGTGGGAATAATGTCAAATCTGACTTGGTCTTTATACTTAATATAATACTTTATGAAAAACTGATAACATGGTGTATATGGTACTCATGGTTTGAATACTTTGGGCAGAGAGTTCAAGAATAAAAATCTCTAATGATTCCAATAAATATATATATACCAATATGGCATGTTGTTGCATTCTCAGATTTGGTCAGGTGTTGATTAATTTCCTGAAACAGCAGATCTGACAGTCGTTTCAGCCGTAATTTAAATGATTTTGCCCTCATACTTTATCATTTTTATAGTAACCGCTCATTCATGGTAATGTTTATGGTGGATGTTCCATAAAATCTTCGCAACCTGAATGTTTTTGTCTTATTTACTTAAAGAGAAAGGGGGGAAAAAATAGTGGCTGGTGAGAGTTTCTGTTTCTAACTGCTATAACGTAAGTGATAACTTATTTTGTAGATCTTCCACAACATTAAACTTAACTAAAAAAAAACAGCATGTACTGTTGATTAACAAATGAAAAATTGTGATCAGTGACAAATTATTGTGACATAAGATGAGCAAAATACCTCAGGATATACTGTAATTGGGAATTAATCAACTTCAGGATGGTAACAATAACTCTGCTTCATCACCTTGTTGATTATTTTACTATAACAGCATACCCTTAAGTGTTTTATTCCTTACTAAATATATAATTGCCTAATATGTGAATCATTTGATAATATCCATAGAACAAATCTGTTCTGTAATCATAAGGGGAGATTTCTAACCTTGAGAACTATAAGAACCCTGGTTCTAGACTACATTCTTTGGATAATAACCAATTGTGCATTGACTGAGAATTGATATTCTGTAATCCTAGCCTAACTTAAAGAACCTAAATGGTTCTTTAAGAGTTCTTTGGATAGTTAAAGGTTCTACTGGGAAGACTTTGTGGTGGAGACATGTTTGTTGAAGGGTTGCGTAAATACTTTTCCCCAGTGGAAAAAAAAAAAAAAGTTTAAAATCTGCTACATTATTACACTGTGTACATCACTGAGCCAATTTTCCCAAAAGCATCGTAGCACAACCATCATCGTTAAACGGTAGAGAGCGCATCACATTGAAAGCGCTCTCTCCAAGTTTAGATGATTTTAACTTTGCATTGCTTTTTCGAAACTCCAGGCCACTGCTCCTGATTTTCCTGATGTACCAGTCGATCCTTAATGCATTCCTAATCCCACCCAAACCCCACTGATATCAGCCTGCATGTTCATTTACTTTTAAATGAACACACAGAGCCCTGAGCCAAGCACAAAGCACAAGAGGCTGGTTGAAACACTGATACCTCTAGAGAAAGGTGCTCTCCGGTTCCCCTATCACACTATTTTCCCTTCCTGAATAATGTAGACCACGACCGAGCCCGAAGTCAGAAGGTTCTGGAAAGTAAATAGCATCTCTTTTTCTTTTCTTCTTTCTGTTTTTGTATGCAGAACAGGAATAATCTTGTTTTATATGGGAATAAGCCCAAATAAACAAAACTAGGTTTCAGCCTCACACTTTAAATTGCCACTGGAGCCTTTTCCATGTTTGCAATTTAGTTCCATTTGTTTTTAGTTTCTTAACATTGATTCCTTTCAGGATTTTGACCTGTTGAGTATCATAGCACTTTCTTTAAGTTCTAGAAGGTACAATATCTTTTCCCTGCATTTCTGAAATATCTACAAGACAAAATACTGTAATACAATAATAATAATAATAATAATAATAATAATAATAATAATAATAATAATAATAATCATCATCATCATCATCATCATCT
>CM074944.1:3656827-3667343 GCA_037576815.1 Pangasius larnaudii | reverse complement strand
AATAATAATAATAATAATAATAATAATAATAATAATAATAATAATAATAATAATCATCATCATCATCATCATCATCTTTACTTATATGGTGCTTTTCCTTTTGAGTTCAGTGTTTTATATATAAAAGCACACTAATGAACCAATCTACTTTCACTAATATTTTGAGATAAAGGATGCAGAAACTATTAATAGGCCAATTTAAACAAGTATATTTTTAATCTGGATTTTTTTTTTTAAATAGAGAGTATAGAGAGTTTTCTAGTGATGCATTGACAGAATTCTTAGTAACTGTCTGTTCAGGGTCGTGGTGGTTTAAATTAGGCTACTAGTTTGTTTATATTCTGGGAAATAGGACCCCGCTTCACACCCAGTGTTCCCTGGGTAGGCTTCGGAATGGATCCACCATTGGTCAAGATTTTCTCACTCTAAGATCTTTAATGTTAGAGTGTATCGGTAAATTTGTGTTGTGTACGTATTCCTTTAAATGTCAGAGCTCAACAACTGCCCTTACGCTTCCAGTCTAAATAATTTGTGAGCAAACAGGTTTTCTGATTTCTTCCTTCAGTGGAGGGAAACATCCAACTTCTCATCCATGGTTATCATACACCCTTTACAGACATAGTGGATGGAAATAATATTATTTTCACATAATGCAGTAAAGTAGGGACTGTGCAAAGCAGTCACTCTTCACTGTCTGTCACTCTTCACTGTCACTGTTTGCTTTCTTAATCATTCGTACCCTGTGGGCAGACTGAAGGAACAGTGTGTTGTGATGGGAGCATATATACACACACACACACACACACACACACGTTAGACCTGCTACAGTCAGCTAGAACTGCATGCAGCCAGATGAGGACAAAGGCACAGTAAACACACTACAGATGTACGTGTTGGTGTTGTGTGTGCTGGAAGAGAATGTGGTGTGTGGGAGAGGCAAAGCATGTGTACATTGGGAGAAAGAAAAACAACCAAAAAAATGAAAGAAAGAGCAAATGGAACAGAGAAGGAAGAAAACTTCATAGTTGTTTTATGAAATATGGCTATTAAAGTGCATGCCAGGCTAGAAGAAACGGATCCAAAGAACAGAACAGAAAGTGAAAGTGAGTCATTAGACGTTTTCCACGATATCTTCAGTGGAGCTCGAAGGCAGTTGCCACCATGTACAGTATTTTCACACACTCGGTATTGCAGCTCGCCTGTCTTTCCACTCCAAGACTATTAGTTTGGCTTCTCAAAATACACACTGGCCTTTAGTAGGATCTGAAGTATTTACTGGTGTGAGGTTGCAAATATCTGATGTATAGTCGAGTCTCTATAAAACCTTTAAATAAATATAGTATGAGAGATTCCCCGTTCCATTAATGTTGAAACTAGTGACCAGATTCAAGAACATGTTTATGAATAAATAAATATTCAATTAAATTTTAGTTGTATAACAGTTTTTACAACAAACGTTGTCACTAAGCAGATGAACAGAAATCCAGATGCGGATTTAAATTTAGATCCCTAATGAGCAAGCCAGAGGTGACAGTGGCAAAGAAAAATCTTCCTGGGACGACATGAGGAGGAAATCATGACTCAAAAAGGGAAAATGTTCTCTTCTGGGTGACAGCAGATCGAGGGATTATAACTCATTACAGTGTAGAGGTGTAGAAGAGTAAAGACTAACAGTACTAAGTGTATTGAAAGGATGTTCATATGAGCAGATTGTGTATAAGAGTCCTGGGATGAGCTTCAAGACAGTCTTTATGATTTAATCAGCAGTTTTTGGGGTCAAATCTACAGTATGTAGGTAAGATATTCCTCTGAGATATGGGCATAAAGTATATTTGGGAAGTGCACATCTTTAGGGTATCCATGTAGGACCAGCCACATCAGCAGAAAGCAAGTCACGTGTGCAGAAGTAGAGCATGAATCAGGCTACTCTGTAGATCTGTCATATAGTAAATACACTGCAACTTCAGCACAATGGTGTAAACCAGGCTGCAGAATTAAGCAAAAATTAGTAATTAATTAAGAAACCTCCAGCATATCTTCAGTTGGTCTTGAAATTCAGATTTGCTCACATCCCTTCTCAGATTCCCCATTTCACTGGTGTAAGCATTTAGCCATCTATAAATAAAATCCCTAACGGTGCTAAGTTGCACACTTGAAATCCTTCACATTGCTGAAAGCAACATCAGACATCAGCATCACTGAATATCTGAAAACACAAGTTGTCTAGCATCAAACAGTAAACCTCAGTACAAGCGATTTCGTAAATTATATTTCACATTAAAAAGGTGTTGATGTTGTTGATGACACAGCGTTAAAACTGGCAAAGCGATCCAGGAATATGTATTCAAGAGTAAACAAATATGTTGATGTTTACAGTGGCATGTTCTGTACTGTGAACAGCTTAATGTATGCAGCTGAAATTTAAAACGAGGGGGTGGTAGTTTGTCTTGGCAAGCGGATGGAGGGTGAGACTGGGGGCAGATTTCTCTTATTACCCTGTCTGACCCCTTCCTGTGCTGACACTGACACAAACCAAATCTTTATTATAAAATTAAAAAAAAAATAATGCCTTCTAGTGGACTAGACAGATTGGCAATTTTATTAGCTAATAGATTCTGGTCTGGTATCCATTAATGTTTTATTCACATCATATGGGAGAATTTGGGAGGATGGGGTAAAAACATTCATTATTCAAACTTGGAAGTGTTCACACGTTGCCATTTTGTTAACTACATAAATATGGCAACGGTAGTTTCTTCACTTCCTGTTTCACTCAGGCTTACACCAAGCTCCTAAAATTCCACACAAAAAACAAGGTGGAACTCAATATTTTTTTCGCAGTGGAAAGTCGGAGTTATGTTTTTTGCTATATGATTTAACTCCATACCATAATCCAGTGGATATGACTGGGGAAAGGGGAGCTAATTGAACTTTATTCCTATTTTCATGATCTCATGCTAGTTAGCTAACTACTGTAGCTAGCCTCTTTCATTTATAGCTAACTAGCACCCAGTATGTGATGTAAAACACAGTGTAACATTTCCAGTAAATGTTACAAATTGTGCTAAGGGTATGCTAGTTTATTTCCTGCTAGTTAACGTGTGTTAATGTGGCCTTTTAGCAAGGCATGACAGTTTTATAGTGTACTATACAGTAGATGATAATGAGTAACTTGTCTTTAAAATGCAGGAAGTGAATTAGAAAGGTGCCATTTATTTTGAAAGGGAAGCTTAAAAAAACATGCAGTAAACGGCTAGCTGGATCAGAGCGGTTCAGTTTCATCAGCAGTGTTGACCTGTTTTCTCTCTCTCTCTGGAACATTCAGACATAATGTTGCGTAATTGTAAAATACCAACCAGTGCACACTGACTGGAAGTTTGCCATATTGTTTGTGAACCAGCTAATTCATGAAGCCTTTATTTATTTATTTATTTATTTATTTATTTTAAAAAGTGCAGTTTAATTATATAGCCATTCTGTCAGTAAATTTTACACCTTGAGATAACATCATGGTTAGGGTTCACTAGCTAGCTCATATTAATGTGGTCTTTTAGCATTCATTAGATTGTGTCCTCTTATTCAAATCACAGAAATTGCGATTTTTTTTTTACATAATTCGAAAGAGAGAAACAGAGCGCCGAGCAAATTACGACCAGCAGACTCAGGGACGTTTATGAGCGCTACATGATCTGAACCAGCGTACATAGCTTCTAAATGCACTGCAGCGGGTTCAGATATCTGTAACATCTGATAGCTTCATGGCATCAGGCCTCTACATGCCTGTACAGTGCGAGGTTTTTTGAAGCTGTGTTGGAAAACTGTGCTGGGGTTTTTAAACTGTACATATATACAGTGGGATCCAAAAGTCTGAGAGCGCAAGTGAAAATGCTTCTATTTTGCATTCTTATGTATTTATTTTGCATTCTCATTATATTACCGAAAACAACTTGAGTGAAAAGTAGAATCTTCGAAATATTTACATGAATGAGTTATTAGTATTTGATACATCCTCTTCTTGCTTTAAAGACAGTGTGAACTCGAGCTGGCACGGACTCCACAAGTTTGTGCAAAACCTTATGATCCATTTTAGATCCAATCCATCAGAGTGTCGTCTGAACACACGCTTCAGTAGAAGAGATTAGACATGTGGAAAATCTGACCTTTTTGTACAAAGCAGTTACCATGGTTAATATCACACATTTACTTACATTTAAATAGGGACCTAAAATAGTGCAGAATCTTGGATATTAAATATTCGATATATTGAACAATTACTTACTTTGTTTTAAATATTTCAAAATTCTGTACACACACACACACACACACACACACACACACCCTTTTGCCTTACTATCCTTGTGAGGACCTAATTATTGACATAATTATTAATGCCACTGTGACCCTGACCAGAAGAAAGTGCTTGCTGAAGATGAATAAATAAGAAATGAAATTATAATTACAATGTTTAGTGATTTTACTACTCTTCTTAGCTTTGTTTCCTTTTGACCATCATGCCTTTTCTTAATATTATACCTATTTTGTTTCCTTTTGTACTTTTTGATTGTTATGCAGGGTTGACTACACTTTAAATATATGAAATGTGCATATAACTATATATAGTGTTATGAAGTTTAACAACCAAGTTTCCAGAAATGATCACAGGTTACTCCGGTTAGTTAATAACAGCCCCACAATAAGGACTATTTAACTTCCTGTGTGTACGCACTCACAGAACATGCAAACCATGACTCTACACACACTACTGATAAGACTGGATAATACGAGAAGGAGGTAGTGTGTTTGTGGGAAAGGCGGGAAGTCACAGAACGGCATGAGCAGAACGATTTTGCAACAGAGAAACGCATGGGTGGGAACCGATGTACTAGTCTAGCAGTGTGAGCTCTGAGTAAGCTGGATCAGAGCGGTTGACAGCAGTACGTTTCACCCGTGATGTTCTCCTGCAGTGTGCAGTACAAACACAGACTTCCCAAAAAACAACGTCCCCATATATACACACACACACACACACACACACACACATACACACACACACCTGTAGGCGTTAAAGTCTGTGTCTCCAGAACATTTGTACATCACACTGAAGAAACAAGTCCAAACACGCTGCCTGTGGACGTATGCCATGTGTTTTTAACACAGTTCACAGACTGAATGTATGTGCAGCAGCTTATTTTCCACATATGCAGGTAGAGCCAAGAAGAACCGACTGATACTGAAATCATGAAATCACAGGCAGATGTGACTTTCAAGATATATCATGCAAGCCAGAACTAGTTTAACACGTCCCAAGTGAGACGTCCCAGTCAAACCAGCTCACAGTTGTGAACATCCATAATGAAACTGAATGAATCTAGAGTTTAATATGTGGAATTTATTTTTAAATTGTTTGATTCAGACTGAGAAAAAAATCACTAGACTGGCAAGCACAGTGCTCTTTTCAGGGGGAAGTAGCTAATGCATGCTCAAAAAAGTTGCTAACAGGTGCCAGATTATGTTATAGACTCATTTGCACATTCATTGGACTGACATGATCATTTGCATTTCAGAATGTGTCACATGAACATGAAGATTTTCTGAAGACACTGATCTTCTGGAGATACAATAAAAATACAGTAGAGTTTATCCGACTAGAAAATAATAGATTATATGTTATTTCTTATAGGAAGAAGTCATCTTTGGTCACCAACTTACTATTTATGTATTTACAAAATTCTATAATGTCTATCAAAAATGCAGACAAAATGAAGTGATAATGAGCAGTCGGGAAATAGACATAAAGTGAGTTGCTGGTAACACATCATGAATCTTTTTAGCTAGCTAAGAACACGTCTCTAGATATCTTATTCTAATATCACATTCCTGCAAATGTATTCTGTCTTGCTGGGTAGCTTCTGTAGCTAAATTACTGACTAAAGTGCTAACTGTAGCTTCCAGTCTCCACATCAAAGCTAAACTTGTTAGCTAGCAGCAACAAGTAAGTGAGAATGAATGCCTGAAGAGACTATTACGCCTGAATTTTTTGCGTAGCGTAGCGGTGATCAGAATAATGCTGTCTAGTACCAATATTGACATAACTATTCCGCAATACACATATTTGACTTTCATAACACTCTTTTGATAAGACCAAACCTAGACCTTAAACAGTTCATGTGGACCAACCAGACTTTACCTCACATCATGACTACACCTTGCAATCATACAGACTAATCAAGTCCCGCTAGGCATTGTTCTTATTTTGCAGTGCAAAAGTGCAAAAGCTGGTGAAAACGACTGTAAGTTTTCTAAGTAGAACGTCTGATATTTAAAACAAACATCCCAAATATTACAATGCCTAGCATCTGACGTAATAAAACCTTTTCATAGGTGGTTGGAGTTTGCTCAGGTTTATTTGAATGAAGTCTTAAGAAAAGGTGCTAAATGCTAAATCCACTTTAACTCTTTATAACTTTTAGTTAAGCAACTGGGAAATCTGTGATTTTTTTTTTTTTTTGTGTCGAGTTTTTTGAGTGTTTTTTTTTGTGTGTTTTGTTTTTTTATGGCTCTTTTTTTAGCCTCTTTAATATCTTTGATTTGACATCAAGAGATTTCATAGCGATTTTTACTTGGGTATTATTTAGGTATCAACTTGTCACAAATGTTTCTCCTAACACTCCTTAGCAGAAATAGATGGAGATGAAAAAAAATGTAGACATTTCTGCTGCTCTCCCGTTTAAGCTTTGGAAGAACTTGTACCTGATGAAGGACAGCAACTGACTGCAGAAGGTTAAGTTCAACCGTAAAACTGTGGCCAGAGTGGCTAATGTGAGATCTTGTTTCATCATGTGCTCTGGTTATCAAATGACTCATTCGACTTTCTGTACACTCGCTGTGTCACTTATAACGAAACATCCCACACACTCGGCACTTGTTATTTGGAGAAGACCAGCATGAATAATTTAGTGACATTTCTAGACAGAAAGAAGTTTCATTTTAGCGTAGAGTATAAATCACTCTTCACCAAACCTATGTGATATATAATTGCGTGTAAATGCTCTACATATTCTCTTGTATTGGAAATGGCTGATCTCTTTAAGAAATTGATTCGTCCAAATTGTTAGTTCTGTATATAGATTGTGTATCCAGGTGCTAAACATGACACAGTCTTTTCTAGTGACTGTCTCACATGACTCCATAACAAAAAAGTGCCTTAATCTGCCTTTCTTTCCATCATCATTTCTTTATACATAATTACACACTAATCTAGACCTTCTAGGGAACGTTCTTGATCTGCAGCGACTTGTAAAAGCACATTAGACTGGGTCAGATCTTATTTAATACTCTAACTGGCTCAAAACCACATAAATTATAAGTTATTATACAAAGCTTTCATTAAGAAGTTGCCTGAAGGAAGAGACAGAGTTCAAGGCTAAAGATGCAGAGAGACTCAGAGGATGAAAAGATCTGCAGCGTTATATAACACAGGCTTTAAACTCATATTACAGTGGCTGTGTTCCAAATACTAGTTCACTGCAGACTCTACAGCATCTACATGTCTCTGCAATCATCCATGCAGTGATGTTTTATAGCCTTCTTTGCAAGTTGCTTGCTTTAGTGCTAGGCTAAAATGGCTCTGGGCCAACCTAGTGATTGTACAAGTAGGCATTCCTCATGGCGTGAAGGTTTTGAGCAGGTTTTAGATTTTGTCAAATCCGGTTTTACAGTGTTTGTCGTACTGTATGAGGTAATCTCAATAAAATCCTGTCCGACTTCTAAAGCAGACTGAATGATAACGTGCTCCATGTCAAATTTTACAGTAAAGATCCTCTTACGATAGACCTGTGATTAAAAAAATTACTACATTCTGCTCAGGTCGTTTAAACAATAACATACTTCGAAGTAAGCTTGAAGTAATAAGACTAAGAATTTTTTTATTTTTTTTTTTTGGATGTTTCACCTCCCAAGTGGAAAATTCCTGAGTAACTTTGTTACTGTACTTAAATAACATTTTGGATGATTTGTACTCAAATGTTATTAAACTTTAAGTAAGAAATTTACAAGAGAAAAAAAACATTTGCAAAAAAATCTCAAATGGCATGAGGGTAAGTAAAATTAAAAATCAATTCTAAAGAAGGATGTTAACTTTACGTTTGGTAATTTAGCTAAGTAAGGGTTGTAAATTACCTTCTTAACTTACCTAGCTAACTATATTTTGTAAATTAGTTTGTGAAATTAGCTAGCTAGTCATATTTTGCTAAGTAGCTTGTTAAATTAGCTAGCTAGTTAAGTTTTTTTTTTTCAAATTAGCTAATTAAATTAGCTATCTAGTTCAATTTTGTGAATTAGCTTGGTATATTAGCTAGCTACTTAAGCTTTTTTTTAATTCGCAGTGTGCTTTAGCAAAAAGTTACTTAAACACTGGAGGACCAGCAAGCCAAATTCTCACTAGCTAGTCATGCAGGGTTCCGCATGATGAACTTGTGGTCAGATCTTTTCATATTTACTTTTTACTTGTACTGTAGAAACATTTTTACTTTCACTCAAGTAGATTTTTGCCTCCTTACTCATAGTTTTGATTGAGTAATATTTTGACACAGTACCCAAACTTTTACCTAAGTACTGTTTCAGTATACTTTGTCCACCCCTGGTTTCTATCATATTTGAAGCTGTCTCAATGAGTTTCGCATCATCCTGTGCTGTCCTCCTAATGGTGGCTTTTAGACGATTGAGATTTTAATCAAAAACGTCATCGGATTATGCCTTCTAAGACCACCGATCTCAACTTATCTCAAGCTGTTTCTTTTTTGTATATTTTTTGTCTGTGACAACCAAATCGACACCCAAGGCCGAAAATTCTTACAGTGTAAAGCCAGCTTTAGTCAGCTAGAAAACAAAGCTTAAAAACCCTGGCGTCTGTTAAGTCCCCTGGTGTTTCATGACAAGACATTTTGAATCTGTGACAGTGTTTGAGTCAAACTCTGGACAGCCAAATGGAACTGACTCACTCGTTCAGGCATTTTTTTTCTCTCACTGGAATAAAATGTCACTATACCAGGGCTTGGTGTATCTTCTAAGCACGGGTACATTTAGAAAAAGACCTGTCGCATATTCTGCAGCTATATGATTCTTCTTACATTCACATGAACATGTACATATCTGTGCATTCCAGACTCCAGTATCATGTATCAAGGCCACGCCCTCACACACTGTCAATGTCTAAATTTTGGGAATTTTATGCCATTCACTTTGCATCTCATGAACAGTATTTCAATTCAGCAAGAACATCTTAAGATAACTGTGTTTATTAAAGGAAGATTCGATATGTAAGCACAAAGTGTCTTCTTTACACAGAGTCAGCAATCAACTCAAGAAGAAACAGCACAAATAGATGACAATACGGGTTTTTTAAACGTGTCACCTTGGATCTCTTAAATAGGTGATGTGTGAAATAGAAGATTTCACTCCGAAGCTTCACCCATGGGCAGTGTGTACAACAGACTCTACTGTTTCACAGCATGAACCCACCCTTGGGTTTGAGACACACCCTTAACACTTACAACCGTGGGATATACCTGAAGCACCTGCCAGTGATATACCTGCACACACACACACTGCTCATTTCTGATAATGGAAAACTTGGCTATGTGATAGCTAGTTCCAGTGCCACAGTGAAATGACACTCTGGCCTATTTTGGTTTGTTGTGCAAACAGCACTTCATGCAAATCCTCTGGTCACCGAACCTTTCCATGCTGTAATGACTCAATGCAAATTCTGATGCAGCCCTGGTGATGTCCTAGTGCATGCTTCCTCTTTTCACCACTCTCCAGGTTCCTTTCTTCCATCCTTTCATCTTCTATCTAGTTGTCTACCTGTCTTCCTCTCAGTAGCTTCCTCTGTAGCTCCTTCCATCTCTTCTCTCCTGTCCCCTCTGTAGTTGCCTCTCACGTGTCCTCTCTGTAGCTGCTTCTGTCCTCTTTGTAGCTGCTTCTGTCCTGTCCTCTCTGTAGTTGCTTCTGTCCTGTCCTCTCTATAGCTGCCTCTGTCCTGTGCTCTCTGTAATGCCTCTGTCCTGTGCTCTCTGTAATGCCTCTGCCCTGTCCTCTCTATAGCTGCCTCTGTCCTGTGCTCTCTGTAATGCCTCTGCCCTGTCCTCTCTATAGCTGCCTCTGTCCTGTGCTCTCTGTAATGCCTCTGTCGTGTCCTCTCTATAGCTGCCGCTGTCCTGTCCTCTCTGTAACTGCCTCTGTTCTATTCTCTCTATAGCTGCCTTTGCCCTGTCCTTTCTGCAGCTACCTCTGTCCTGTACCCTGTGTAGCTGCCTCTGTCCTGTCCTCTCTATAGCTGCTGCTGTCCTGTCCTCTCTATAGCTGCCTCTGTCCTGTCTTCTCTGTAATGCCTCTGTCCTGTCCTCTCTGTAATGCCTCTGTCCTGTCCTCTCTATAGCTGCCTCTGTCCTGTCCTCTCTATACCTGACTCTGTCCTGTCCTCTCTGTAATGCCTCTGTCCTCTGTTATTCTGTTT
>CM074944.1:3622433-3642767 GCA_037576815.1 Pangasius larnaudii | reverse complement strand
GAGAGAGAGAGAGAGAGTGTGTGTGTGTGTGTGTGTGTGTGTGAGAGAGAGAGAGAGAGAGAGAGAGAGAGAGAGTGGGTGTGTGTGTGTGTGTGAGAGAGAGAGAGAGAGAGAGAGAGAGAGACTTCCCCCAGAGACCCCGAGCGGATCCTCGCGCTCTAACGTGAGACTTCCCGCGACGTCACCACGGTTCCACAGTTGCCTTGGTTATGCGAGTGACGTCGCCGCCGCGCCTCCCTGTCAAACTCCCCACGTGCTTGGTATAAAAGCGCAGAGCGCGCGCGGGTGGCAGTGAGACAGTCAGGACCGGGGATCAGAGAAACCGGTGTGTGTGTATGTGCGCGCGCGCGAGTGTGTGTGTGTGTGTTTCTGTGTGTATATGTGTGTAAGCGCGTGCGCTGCTCTTCCGGTCGATTCATTCCACTTTCCACTCAGGATTTATTCCACTTCAGTGTTAGTTTGTTACGCTGTCACGCGGATTAATCGGTAAAATGGCCGTAACAGAAAGTCGCTGTGATCTGACTTACTGCAAGATGAGGGGGATCGTGTCCGTGCTCACCGGTATGTACCGAAAATAAAGGTTAACATGTGTGTGTGTGTGTGTGTGTGTGTGTGTGTGTGTTGGTGTGTGTGTTTTTGTATATATATATATATATATATATATATATATATATATATATATATATATATATACATTTGACACATGTATAATAATAATAATGTTTATTTTTATTTATTTATTTTAGTATCATTGACTACAAAAATGAATCCAAAAAAAAATCTACTTTCAGAAATAAAGGTACCAGACTGTATTTTTTTCCCTTGTACCTGGCCAGGTGATACCACCAAGGCTTCTTTTGTATCTTTTCCCTATATATATATATATATATATATATCTTTAAAATGAACCTTAAGGACCACAGATGTACCTTTAATCAGCTTTTTGAGTAAACTTCACAGGTAAGAGATGTTAGAGATGCATATTAGAGAGACCCTTGATGGCACCACCCCAGTGACAAGCAGCAGTGCTTTTCACTATAGCACCAGTGACTGTATAACTAATCTCAAAAATTATTTAAAAAAAAAAAAAAAAACAAGTAGACATGCTCAGTATCAAGGTACCAATCTGTACTTGTCCTTTTCTCTGGCTGAGTGGTACCATCAAAGGAACATCTTAAGGTATTAAGATTAAAGATAAAATGAAAGGCATGCCACCTGCAGCTGCCCAGCCCAGGTACATACTGAAGACACAGGTCATGTACCGTTGGTGATACCACAGTGACAACGATGTACAAAGAAGAGTGCGTTATGGTACCTTTATTTCTCAGAGTTCATGCCCTGAGCTCAATGTGTGTTCAAGATGTGTGAGTCATAACTCACTCAGAGAAGATCCGGTCATGACATAGGCCATAAGGAGAAAAATATTTTGACTTGCTATCTGAGAAGGGACACAGAAATGGGTCTTGTTCCGATCTTCACGCACACAGACATGCCTATGTGTTCACATAGTGTTCACGTGAACGTGGCCTTATCTGAGTCAGTGTGTATGTGTGTGTGTGTGTGTGTTCTAGTCAGACCATTGATATGATCAACTGAAGGTTGAAGGTTCATACCTTTTGTACCAATTCATCATGAGCATTCAGAGCTAATTTTTTATTTCAGCATCGTATAAGCTCTGAGGCAGAGCGGTAGATGGGATTGTCAATCATCGACCAACTTAAATAATAGGAAATGACTGTGTGGCTTGTGAGGCCATGATTGATTTGGTTTGGCTGACGCTTATCTGACGTAACAACAACAACAACAACAAAAAAAAACCTCCTCTTTTTCCGTTACAGCCTTCATCAAAGAAAGGAAGATGGGCTTAAACGACTTCATTCAGAAGCTGGTCTCCAACCCTCACATCTGCCAACAGTAAGTGTTTAAAGACAAATAGATGTCCATTTGACATGTTTGGATATTGAACCATCGAGCCACTGAGTCTCACAAGGGCTCCATTCATTCATTCATTCATTCATTCATCTTAGCTGTTCTATTTATCCGACTGAACTGAGGTCAGCGTAAATTAGTGCAGTAATCCCATCGGTCCCAGGGTTCGGCTGTACCTTCCCTTAATAGCGTAATCTCGATGTTGCACAATAAAGCCAGAATAATCTTTTCAGCCCACCTGTGTTGTAGCCTCTAGGCTGCTGTAAGCATCTTTGAGTAAATCCTACATGTCCCCTAGACGACAATAATAGTCTAATTCCATTATACGTGAATAGGGCTGGCTCATTTGTCTCATCCTGTGTGCTCAGTCACTGAGGTTGTGGAAAATTCCCCGCCAACTCATCTGTCACCTCTAGTCACTTCAGGGTTTTTTGGTTGTTGTTTTTTATTTAACCCGAGAGAATTTCAGTCTTGTCTGAGCCTTAAAAACAAGACTCTGAAGAATGCCAAAAAAAAATGGGCTGTTAACTGCTGTGTCACTGAACTTATCAGTGCATCTCCAGAAACCTGTCCGGACCATGCAAAACACACACTGCCATCTAGTGGTTTCAGTAACGTTCTCCTCGTTCACAGCTCTCAAGACCATTTCCTGAAGATTGACGAGAACCAGAACGAGGAAACGGGAAGAGATGGTGACATCAGCTCACCCCAGGTAGGCACAAGTAGAAACTAACGTTTGTGCCAAAAGTTAATTTAAAAAAAAAGAAGCAAGACAGAGTCAAGACAAGGGCGATTGATTCTGTATTTAGACCAAAGCAACAGTTCATGACCTCCCTTCAGATGCCAGTAATGAGTTTCCCAATGGATATTTGGAGATAAAAATTCCAATAAGACTTCATTTTTGGCTCAAGCGCTGGACTCTGGATGCAATCCAATTGATTATCCAGTCCATTTCAATAGCTTTTTTTTTTTAAAATCATTTAGGCACAAATGGTATCTTGTCTATACACCTGCTTTGGATTAATCTGTTACTCTACCCCTAAATAACATCATTTCTGCTCATTGTCTTCCTGATCCAGATGTGCCTGACCTCCCCAAGGAGCTCGCTAGCCGAGGAGATTCAGTAAGTAGACCCATGTATGCATTTACGTTTATTTTATTGCATTTATTTCACAGTTCCCCGTGTTCGTCTCGGCTTCTTTAGTTCCTAATTGGCTCCTTTCTTTCCGCGTCTGACAGGATAAAACCCTGCGACTTTGACTACCTGAAGATCATCGGCAAGGGGAGTTTTGGAAAAGTGAGTGGTGTATATTCAGAACGTGGTCAGAATTTTTCTCGTGAACCATGTAACACCTCGATGAACTCTGATTAATCATAAATCTTTGTTTTCTAGGTTTTGCTGGCCAGACACAAAGAAACACAGCAGTACTACGCTGTGAAGGTGCTCCAGAAGAAGATCATTCTGAAGAAGAAAGAGGTGAGAAGCTGTCAAGAACTGAACAACTGATTATTCTTCGTTAGTGGTTAATCTTCTAACTTCTAATTCTCCTGTGGCGAAATGTCACAATATTGAGTCTCACCTCATTATTCTTTCCCCCAGCAAAAGCATATCATGGCTGAGCGCAGTGTTTTGCTGAAGAACATCAAACACCCGTTCCTGGTGGGGCTTCATTACTCCTTCCAGACCACCGACAAGCTCTACTTCGTGCTGGACTATGTCAATGGAGGCGAGGTAATGATCCTACTCTAATACACATACACTGTTAATTTAATGCAGAAATAATAAACACATCTCATTTTGTGTGTAAAATACAGTAACAATATGAGCCTTGACATGAGATTCTATTCTCTAATTTCCTCCCGTAGTTGTTCTACCACCTCCAGCGAGAGAGGATTTTCCTGGAACCCAGAGCTCGGTTCTACGCTGCTGAGATCGCCAGCGCTCTTGGCTACCTCCATTCCCTGCATGTCGTTTACAGGTGCGCTCTAATGCTGTCCCCTAGTGGTCATCATCCAAACAAACAAACCAACCAACCAACCAACCAGGTCAAATGATCATCTAAGCCCATTTTTAAATGATTTATTTCTTTACAGAGATCTCAAGCCGGAGAACATCCTCCTGGACTCTCAGGGCCACATTGTACTCACTGATTTTGGCTTGTGCAAGGAAGGACTGGAACCCGACGGCACCACCACCACATTCTGTGGGACTCCAGAGGTAGGAGAATAACATCCTACGCCCTCTTCAAGTCATGTTTGATAATGGATTTAAAATTTGTGTCGCATTTTTTTGGCCTGATCTTATGCTTCGTACCTGCAGTATTTGGCACCGGAGGTCCTGCAGAAGCAAGCATATGACCGCACAGTGGATTGGTGGTGCCTCGGGTCCGTCCTTTATGAGATGCTTTACGGACTGGTAAGTCAAAATTTCACCACTACTCCAAGCTCACAGCATTTTAAATATGCTTAAAATCGAGACTAGAACCCTTTCTCTCTCTTTCTCTCTCTCTCTAGCCTCCTTTCTATAGTCGCAACACAGCCGAGATGTACAACAACATCCTGCACAAGTCTCTGGTGCTGAAGCCGAACGTGTCCAACGCTGGGCGCGAGCTGCTCGAGGGGCTTCTGCAGAAGGACCGCACCAAGAGGCTGGGAGTGAAGGATGACTTTGTAAGTGTTCGATCACAAATCACACCTTTAACTACCACATTCTCTGGACTGAAAGACCTTTTTTGGCCTCTTTAGCCTTGCTATGACTACAGCGTTTATTGTAATACATACAGTGAACCATCTTACACGCCGAGCCCTAAACGTAGTCCAGCTCTTAACCTAGACGAACCCTAATCCACCCCTTTACAGAATTCTATGATTTAAAAGCTCAGGGTCCTAATGTACTGTTAAAATGCTCTCTTTAGCTGGAACTCAAGAACCACAGCTTCTTCTCACCCATCAACTGGGACGACCTGATGGCCAGGAAGATCACGCCTCCTTTTATTCCCTCAGTGGTAAGCCAAAGATAACGTCCCTTGTGCACTCATATAATTATAACTCACATCTATTTAAATTCATCAGATTTTAAACACAGCTTAAATCATTTTAATTCAGTTCAGGTTCAACGAAATAATAAATATCAAAAGCACATATACAGTACAGCAATTTCTACATATAAATATGTATGTAAATCTGTAAACATCCTGGCTTTATTGTAATTTGCAGACGGGTCCCACTGACCTCCGGCACTTTGACCCCGAGTTCACCCACTTGCCTGTCTCCACCTCCGTGTGCAACTCCGACAACCTGTACGTGACAAGCAGCGTCCGAGAGGCAGCCGGCGCTTTCCCAGGCTTCTCATACGGCCCTCCAGCCGACTTCGCCTATCAGTAGTCTGTTCCAGACCCCCAGAATCCCCACATTCCAGACCAAAAACCTGCAACACAGGATGCATGCTCAGCACACATGAGGGACCATAACGGAGTTCACTACAGAGGATTGACTCACTGTGGACGTCTGTGATTGCCCAAGTGAGGTTTAGGTACCTCAAGATAGTCATATCTTCGCAAAAAATGGACTGCACCCATGCAGACGCAAAGACCCAAGAGCAGACGCAAAAAGTGTGCCAAGTGTCTGGACGAGGATATTCCTTATCGGGGAGGTTAAGAAGTGCCTGGACATTTTAAAGAGCTGACTATATGACTATAAAGGCCAGGCTTTGGGTAAAGCTCATGGCACTGAATTAGATGCCTTTCAGATTTGCATACGATCAAACTTTGCAAAGTTGAATAAAAGGTACTTTAATGCAATATTGCACATGACGAGGAAAAAAGTACGGAAAAAAAACTGTTCACATCTGATAGCTAGAGATGTTCACTGTAAAAAAAAAATGGCGACTTTTTTAAATCGGACATGTTTATACGTATTACACAAACACCTACAAATGAAAAGTCCCAAATTCTGCATCAGTTAAGATAACTCCAGGGTTTACTTGGTGTTTTTTTTTCCCCCCGCCAAAGTAGCGATTTCATCCATCTCCAAAATCTCATAGCTGTTATTCAGTAGGTATCTTGAATCTTGTGTCTTACAAGGACTTCCTTCATGCTTGTCTGCAAAGCCAGCACTTTTATCCTGTGATGTTTGCTTATGTAATTTGCTTGTTAATATGATATGTAAATATCATTAAACCAGAAAATTGGCTTTATTTTAATACCAGTAATAACATACATCTGAAAGAGAAATCGTGTTTCATCATGCTCACAGCGTCTGTTCTAGGTCAAGCACTGAAAGAACTTCAAATCTCTCATTGCCTTTTTGAATATTTTACACAAAATCTGTGACCTGTGTGTGTTTTTCCATCCCATCACTCTCTTCTAAAACTTTCCTTCTGAGCAATGAAATATGGCTTTAGACTGAACAGCAGATGATTAGAAATATTAATAGCTACTTCTAGACTGCTTCTCAGACAAAAGAAAAATGGCAGTAACGTTCGACAGGCCTTTCATAGTTTGATAAATGAAAAGGTGCGTTTGTTTGTACTGTTGGACCAATCTTAACCTTCTGTAGAGACATAACACAAGTTTATTTTCTTCCATATTTGGAAGTTTATCACTTTATTTTGTACATTTTCATGTATATTTATTTTACATGGCATTCTGTACCATATGGCTGATTTAGAATTTTTAGAATTATTAATTTAACTGTGACGTTTATTAAATGTTAAATAAATGCATTAAATAAAACTCTTATCTGGGTGATTGAGTGTCTTCCTGTAATGAACATTTTATTCTTTTTCATTTTCTTTAATATGCATGAAAATTATTCCACTCTTGATACATTAGTCTATTAAATATACTCCGGCATCTCTGCAGTCAAAAACAAGTATTATTATTATTATTATTATTATTATTATTACAGCATGATACCACTTTTACTCTTTTCCAATAACTGAAATGATACTGTTATTTGTTATTACTGTTATTATTACTGTTATCCGAGTTTTCTTTAAAAACTAGTAAGCTTTAATTTTTTTTAACTGAAGCACTTTACAGTAAAACTCTTTCACACAAAATCACTCACATTGTAAATATAATAAACATAACAATAAAAAAAAAATAAATAGAATAAGATCAATCTAGAACAGAAAAAACAGTCAAGTCTCATAAAAAAAAAAAAATATATATATATATATATATATATATATATATATATTTTCCAAATCCAATTCCAGTCTTTGCTATTTGATACAGGATCTGATATCAGATATGTTTGCTCCGATATTCGATCCACCATTTTTGCTGGTATTGGCCCAGTACTGATACTGGATATCAGATCAGTGCCATCTCTAATTATTATTATTATTATTATTATTATTATTATTATTATTATTATTATTATTATTATTATTATTATTAAATGGTTTATTTAATTAGTAGGTTAGTCAGTTAGCTATTATTATCCTACTGTTCCTGGGGAAGTCTCCAAATCTACTGCAGTTCTGACCAAGATAAAGCAGTTACTGAAAATGAAAAAATAATTGAATAATAATAATAATAATAATAATAAGAAGAAGAAGAAGAAGAAGAAGAAGAAGAAGAAGAACTATTATTATTATTATTATTATTATTATTATTATTATTATTATTATTATTATTATTATTATTATTAAGTTAATTGTTTTCAATTTTACTCACAAATTTGTCTTATTTATAATAATAATAATAATAATAATAATAATAATAATAATAATAATAATAATAATAATATCACAATTCAAACATTCACGAGTTTGAAATTTGAATACAACCATTTTAAAGTAAAAGCGGTAAAAACCGGAAGCTGAGCTCTCGCTATTGCGCATGCGCATTCTGGACTTCCTGCCAAATAGTTGTCCCTAACAACCCAGGAGCTTCACTATAGATTTCAGCCCGGAGGATATTTGCTTAGCCTAGCTAACTCCTCGGCTCGAGCGACTCAGTATGATGGTAAGGATATATTTATTCTATATGTATATAATTAATATTTATATAGTGTTTAATTCTGGCTGTTAGCGGTATTTTGAGGTCATGGAGTAACTACCCGGTTAGCTAAGCTAAATAATACACGCTAGGCTAACGACGTGGCTAGCTTGCTAAGATAACGCTAGCTTAAGCAATTGCCTTTAGTTTAAAAAAAAAACCTGTAACGTCAAACTCTATGTAGTTTAAATTATTCATTCTCCTTTTTTTAAATAAATAGTTTAACCTAATATATGCGCGCGCACACACACACACTGAGTCCAGGTTCTGCTTTGTGCACACAACACGTCTTGCTATTACCGTTAGCTTTAGCTAATGTGTGCACTCGCTGGTTGTTTTATTTTTAATATAAATCCAGGGCATTCTTATTTATTTATTTATTAGTCCCCAAAACCGTGCTCATGGCAAACAAATTCTCAGAACTAAGTTCGCCAGTTGACCTTAAAAAGAGGTTTAAAAAGCCAGTGCTTTAAATTAGCAGTTAAACGCATAAACACAGGGTCGCGTCCCGAATAGCTGCGTATTCCCTAAAAAGTGAATAACACAGTGGGCGTGAATAATCGCCTCTACGCCCTTTTCTAGTGCACTCTGGGTTGAGTACAGAGCCATTTAGGATGCGGCTATAAATATCTCTCTGTGGCTCTATGGCAGCTGGATTGAGCTTCACCTTCAGCATAGAGTCGCTCGCCCTTGATGTACACACGCAGCCGCTGCTGATTTTAATTTTAACTCCTAGATAAAGGGTGGGACTCGCTTCATCCTGACTCTTTTAACTCAGTAAGTCATCCTGCAGTGGTGCTGAGGGTTAGGCCAAAAAAAAATTTTTTTTTAAAATCCTGGCACATCAGTCAGGGAGGAGCTGTGGAGCTGTTTTTATTCTAGCAGGAAGGATTAGAGATGAGATGTGAAGCAGTTCAGTGTCTGTGATGAGCTGTTCCTCAATCAAGGGTTGGAGAAGAAGAAGAAGAAGAGAGAGAGAGAGAGAGAGAGACACACACACACATGACCGCCATTTTCTGTTTATAAACCCCTCATGGTTGCTGCTCAAAATATGCTCTGTATAGTCACTGCAGCTTATTTCATGAATACATAAATGCAGTGTGGCTTCTTCACAGTTACTCCAGTTTTCAACGTCTGTTTTGTGCGCATGCAATAAATAAATATTCCCTGCTAAATGCAGGATGTGTTACGGGTCTCCTGAACCCACGGCAGAACACCGTCACACTGCAGGATGAGTTGTAGGACGTCTCATTCAGGCCTGAGTGTCAAATCAAAGCTTAATAATAATAATGAACTGTAAAGTAGATTCGACCTGTAATTCAAAAGCGTAGTCGACTCTCAGTCTTTTCCGTAGTTAAAGCAAAACCATTGCACATCAAACCACAGGTTAAATTATATTTCCAGCCTTATGGATGCCGCGGGCGAGATTCCTAAAAGTTCCTAACATTATCAGTTGCGTATATTTTTATTAGCTGTGTGTAGAAATACACAGATTCTTTATTTTACGACCTCTTATTCTCGGTACAATACTGATGTTGCTTGTTGGCGTGTCAAAGCTTTTCATATTCTACAATATATGACTTAAAAATCTTAAAAAAGTCATATCCGATATTATGTAAGCTGTAAGGATCCTGTAGAAGTTTTCAGTCATTCAGGTGAAATGTTTCCTGTTACTAATAATAAAGGTCGGTTCATGTTTTGAAGCATCTGAGACAAACTCCGCAAAGCCTTCAGTCTTTTTCAGAACAGTAGGAAGATTTTAGCTGTCCATCGACCGAGGGAGCAGGTAGTAAACCTGCGCAGGAGGGACGTGTTAAAAAAAAAAAAACACACACATTTTACTGTTTAGCTTCCCAAGAAAAGCAACACAGACTCGTACTGTTTAAGAGGAAACACTCAGTTGTTCTGAATAGCTGGTGGATGTGATGTGTTACAGTTTTAAATGTTTTCAATTACTGTATCTAACAGCAAGTTCCTAAACAATGTGCAAGAGAGAAGAGGCTCCATACGATCACCTTTTCAAACTGTTTTAATGACCGAGGAGCACAGAAGCGTCAATCCGTTTTGCTCACTGGACACGACGTGTTGTGACTCATCTAAAAGGCTGTAAACAGATCTAAGAAAACGATGGGAAATCCCAGATCTTTAACCGGAGGCAGTTATGATGTCACAGGTGTGACTCAGACACAGTGGTTAAATTTCTAGGGGTTTCCCATCATTCATTAGAGCTTCTGAGGCGTCTCAGATGGGTGATGAAACAAGACAGATGTACACTTTCACTCATTAAGGCTGTGAAGTTAAAGCGAACTTGCTTTCCTTCCCTGATCTTCCTATAGCTCTCGATTACACAGTGTCATGATTACAGAGATAGGAGTATTGTGTGTGTGTGTGTGTGTGTGTGTGTGTGTGTGTGTGTGTGTGATTCAGGGCCTGCACAAGGCCAGCAGCAGCAGTAGAGTGTGAGCAACAAGACACATCAGGACACACGCACCGTCATGGAGGAGCCACACGAGGCGCCGGAGCTCCCGGTCAGTCCACCGTTAACAAGAGTTATTTCTTTACACGCTTCTCTGTGCACTAATAGCTCTGAGATCACGGATACCGATTATGATACGAGAACCTTCATCCAGAAATGTGTCCATGTGTGTTGACTGAACAGGCAAAGAAAGCGAGGCACGACCCAGAAATCAGTCAGGAAGAGGATGCGAGGTAATTTTTCTATATACATGCATATAGTTTTTCTATTCGGACATTTCCAGTGTCTCGCATATCTAATAGTCGTTGTTCTTATAGAGGTGAAGTTACTCATGACAACAGGCCAGACGTTTTAGGCTCTGAGGTCACCACTTACCCTCCGTCATCTGCTGCTCACCTAGATTCTGGTTTGTATACTTCATCCTTCTTTAGTCTCACTACTGCTGCTGCTGCTAGAAGCTCATGGTAACATCATCTCGATCATTATTTTGGGTTTTAAATATTGTTTTCAATGTCTGTCAGTTCCAGGGAATCAAGAACGTTCAAATCAACACATATCAGGCTGTGACTCAGACCGCTCCTATACAAAAGGTTGGTTATTTATTTATTTATTTATTTATCTATCTATCACCAAAGGTCCAGTGTAGTGAATGAATCATGGTATTAAAGTAATGTTTGTGTATATATATATTTTAAATTTGTGTTTCAGTGGAGACATGCAAAGAACTCACAGCTACAGAATCTGAATATACCTCACAGATCTACCAAGGAAACAAGTAAGAGCTCAGCACTGTTGTTAAGTGAGATTTATCCTGAATGGTAGTCTGTATTAGGAGGATTAATAATTTAATTTAATTTAAGCCCATGGCTTCTTTTGCTACAGTATGATCTCTCACATGTGTGATCTCGATATGTAATCTGCAGGCCAGTACAGTGTGATGGAGTCTGATTTTAGTTTACAAAGGGAACAGTGTTATATTTGACGAGAGGGAGGTCATGCCCTTTCAATCAGCCTGATAGACACGCCTCCATAGAGGGCATTACAGCTTCACTAGGACTGATGGGTCCAAAGGCCACGCCTCCGTCATTGGAACTGACAGGTGGAGAGGCCACGCCTCCGTCATTGGAACTGGCAGATACAGAGGCCACGCCCCTTTATTGGAACTGACAGGTCCAGAGGCCACCCCCCTTTATTGGAACTGACAGGTCCAGAGGCCACCCCCCTTTATTGGACCGGCAAGTCCAGAGGCCACGCCCCTTTATTGGAACTGCCAGGTCCAGAGGCCACGCCCCCTTCGCTAGCCTTGTCCACACTATCACAGATAAATTTGAAAATGCATCCTGTTGCTTTTGCTTACTCACCCGCACTAAAACAACAGTTTTGACCTCCTAAAGTACATGTTTTTAAATCCGCTCTCCAGTGTAGTGAAATCTGCAGATTTAGCCTTTCAAAAATGCTGACATGAAGAACACATGACTCACACAATTCCAAGACGGCTGAAAACATTTTCAGTGCTTGTTTCTGTATTAGTCATTTTCAAACTTTATTTCTGAATGTTTTGTATAGTATGCAGGTGACTCTATTCAAACGACTGCAGCATCAAAAGATAGGAAATGATGCAAAAGCAGTGAGTCAGACAGCCCATGCACATGCCACGCATACCAGGGTTTTTTTTTCCTATCACTTTTTCATTGTGGATGGGAATATTGTGGGAAATGTGGGCAAAACATAAAATTGTGAGAACTAACTATGGAAAACTTTACCAATACAGGTTCAGCCAAATCATCAGGATAAACTTATTGTATAAAGTTACTCCTATACATGATGATCCTCTCTTTCTCTCTCTCTCTCTCTCTCTCTCTCTCTCTCTCTCTCTTTCTGTATCATAGCCCTGCAGTTACTGCATACGACAGCCAGGTGGCGTTTTCTTCTCTGGGTCAGTCAGCAGCATACAGCACCTTCAGCCAGACGGGCCAAACCTACGGCCTGCCTCCATTTGGTCTGTCCCAGCGTGCAGCTTTACTCCATACCACTTTACCACTCATGCTGTCACTGCATTTAAAGCACCAGTCACTGCACACGCAGCTTCCATTCGCATTCACATTTCCCCTCACGTCCGCTTCATCTCATCCTGTCTCTGCATTCTCTTTCTTGTGTACGTGTGTCCTCTTTTGCTCCATGTCTCCACCCACACCTGCGTGGCCGTAGGTGCCATGTGGCCGGGCATTAAGAACGAGCCCAGGCTGCAGGACGTGTCCGCTGCTGGCCAGACGCCGTTTCTCAGCTTCAGCACAGCTTATACTTCAACTCAGCCGTGTCAGACCCACTACTCGTACCCCAGCCAAGGCAAGGCGGCTCCTTTCCTCCCTCCCTCCTTCCTTCCCTCCCTCACTCACTCCTGTCCTCCTTCTGCACTTCTCTACAAATGCTAAGCTTCTCATGCACTGATGTAGACTTTAAACAGTCGCAGTTATGACTGCATATGCGAAGGAAAAGACGTAGGGATGCATCGATACCATGTGTTTTCAGACAGCATGAAGTGCAGAGCAGTGAGCCCGGTCAGTAAAAATAAACTCAAGGTGCGGCGAATTGCACTTTGATTTGCAAGCAAATTGTAGGCCCGAAGTTCACGCTGCTCCACTCTTGCAAATATCTTTGTGCGCAAGCAATTATGTGACTTTGCCTTCCACGCTTGCGGACACTGCTTAGCCCTCCTCGCACTCTTTATCCTGGACGCTGTTTAAAAGCCTTACGTTGCTGTAATTCCTCCTCTTGGGATCTTCACAGCGCACTTGCAGTCGGCCTTGCTTAGATTGTCGTTAAACAACGTCCAGATCTGTCATTTTACGTCTTTTGTTCTTTAACGCAGCATCGTACTCTAGGCTTACGTCACGTAGCGTCTTATTACAGGGTGTCAGGCGTTGACATCTGAGCTTGTTTTTATTTATTTTTTTAAATAGCGCAGCATGATATCGATACTCAGTGCTTGCAACGGAATCAATGCCTCCCTAGGAAGGACATTAAGTTATAGTAAACGCTAAAAAGATGCTTTTTCGATAGCGACCTTAAAACGTAAGACTGGTTAACTCCAATGAGTCGGACATTTCGCTCGTCTGTCACGCGCTCCACAACACCTGGAACTCATCACTCTCCCCACAAACCCTGAGATCCAGTGGGCCTCCTGACTTAACAGTAACCCCACTTTCTCAAACCACAGAGTGTGCATGCATGCAGCATATACACTTACTAAATGAATGTAAATATTAAAATGGTTAAAAAAAAAACATAATAAACACAGAAAATGAAGAAATTAACATAAGCAAAGATAGCGGTCAGTAATGTAGCCTGTTAATCATATGAATTGTATTATTTTTTTAAAAATAAAAATATAGTATATTCATTAACAGTAATTTTAAAATACACGTAACAAAAATTGAATTTAATTTAGTCTTGTCCACGGAGTTTAGCATGTAGGTTTTGAGTTTTACTGAATAATGGAAAATCGACCAGGCTTTTCATTCATGTCTCATAAAACGACACAAACGTTTCCATTTCCTTCCGTGTTTTAATTTTGATCACCTCTGATCATTTTGCTCACAAGTCTCATATGTGCTTTTTTTTTTTTTTTTTTTTTAATTTATTTATGGTAAATTTTTTTAAATATTATAAACACTTCAGGTTCCTGCTTCACTACGTCCAGTGTGTACTCCAACATCCCCACCACCCCCGCTGTCACCACAGCCACCGCTACACATCAAGTAAGCTTCAGCATTTATAAAAAAAAAAAAAGAAAAGAGAAACAGAGAGCGAGAAGAAAATAAGAATTTTTATAGCAGTAGTAAAACCTAAAACTCTTCTCAGGATAAATGTAATCTCAAAACTTTGGCCGTTGTGATGAAGATTGCGTGCTCTTACTTATTTTCTTCTCTAACTGCAGGATTTCTCCAGCTATAACTCCCTGGGACAGAATCAGTTCTCCCAGTATTATGTCCCTCCCAACAGTTACGTCCCACCAGCACCCCCCAGCAGCGAAGCGGACGGAGACGACGTCTCCGTGCCACCTTACACCCCCGTAAAGACGGAGACTGGTGCCTCCACAGGACTGGCCAGCTCTACAGGTACCTCACGTCTATCACAATCAAACTGAGCTTTCAGAAGCCGGTCGTCTCTTACGCTATGGTTTTTAAATGCCATTCCTTTATTATTATTTTTTTTTTTTTGCATTAAATGATCTCATTGTTCTAAGACGTTGCATATTTCCCCATACAGGGACTATATGATGGAGCCGCTCGAGTGCTTACGCGGAGTGTAAAAAAAATCCTTACTTTAAGTTGTATTACACCACAATGCTGTTGAATGCTCGGTTTTGATTGGTCACAAGATTGATTTCTGTAAAAGCAGCTCTGACGGCAGTTTCAGATAAATCTTTTTTGGAAGGAGTCTCCAGTGTCAGAGGTGGAGTCTTCCGTTACTGGAAAATATTGAGGATATAGGGCTTTGTGATTCATTGATAATCTGCTGTTTTTTTTTGTTTTTTTTTTAAAGTTATTAACTTGAAAAAGAGAGGCTGAGGGAGGTGAAAAATTGAGAGCAGGATCTAACTTGTTTTGCAGACAGATTAAAATTGTTTACGTAATAAAAACGCTGTGCTATAAGAGGAATAAAGCACATGGAGATGTTGTTATAGGAGAATAATTAATTTCGGGATGGCAGTAGTAACTCCGCTTTGCATCAGGCTGCATTACACATCAACGACGTTGATTATTTTCCTACAACAGTACACCCGGAAGTGTTTTATTCCTTTCTTAATGGTCCATGCACTTTCATCGTATAGAACGTTTCATCGTGTGTACTGTTTGTAAAACAGAACTTCAAGTCTCATTCATTTTAGGTTTGTTAGTTTACAGTTAAAAAACTGTTTTTTTTTTTTTAATTATTATTATTTATTTTTTTGTATCTCTCTCTCTCTCTGTGTTCTTAGCTGCGTCTCCGGCCAGCGTGACCCTCCCCGCGGGCGCGGCTCAGGACGAAGCTGCCCGCAGAAACCCTCCACCCAAAGCAAAAGGCAAAGGAAAGAAATCAGACAGCGGCCAGTCTACAGACAACGACCTGGAGGTAGAGACGACGTGGCATCACCTGAGTCTTAAATCTTTTTAAAAACAATACTGGGGGGAAAAAATGTTTGCATCTAACCTCACTTCATCTCTCTCATCTTTCTCAGCGAATCTTCTTGTGGGATCTGGATGAAACCATCATCATTTTCCACTCTCTTCTCACAGGATCGTTTGCGCAAAAGTTTGGCAAGGTACCACAAATACACAAAGAGTCGCCAAATATTATATTACACCGTACACTGTTCTCCCCTTCTGTGGTTCAAATAGCTATTGTTTTGTTTTGCTTGGTTTGGAAATACGAATGCTTCATAGGGCATGTTTATGGTGGTGTATTTGAGTTTTGCTTTCTCTTCCTTCAGGATCCTGCCACGGTGCTCAACCTGGGCCTGCAGATGGAGGAACTGATCTTTGAGCTAGCAGACACGCATCTGTTCTTCAACGATCTGGAGGTCAGCTGCCTTTCTCATTCGTGATAAATCACCATTTCTCCCGGATCTGTGGGAATTTAAGCCTGTGATCTGTTTGTGTTTAGGAGTGCGATCAAGTCCACATTGAGGATGTGTCCTCTGATGACAATGGACAAGATCTGAGGTAATGCAGGGACAGAGTGCACTATTAATAGATGTGCTATGGTACTCAATATATTCTGCTAGTTATATCTTTGTGTTCTTAGCTTCACTGATGTACTAGTCATATTTCAGCTTTTTTAATTACATTATAATGGATAAAAGTACAACCGTAGGTTTTGTCTCTTCCTCCTCCTCCAGCAACTATAACTTTGCGAATGATGGGTTCAGTGGAACGGGTGGAGCAGGAGGGCAAAACTCCAACCCAGCAGTGCAAGGTGGAGTGGACTGGATGCGCAAGCTGGCCTTTCGGTACCGCCGCCTTAAAGAGATCTACAACGGATACAAAGGGAATGTAGGAGGTAAGCGTTAGGCGACACTAGCTTTTGATTCGGATTCGGAGGTTTCTAGGCCTCAAGTTATTCTGAAATGTCTAGAAGTATAATCTAGATGTTCGGGGGAACTGCTGAAGGTAACGATGAAGCCGGTGATCTGATGACGCTCTCAGATAATGAACAAATAATGAAGATTTAACCCTTGTTTTGCCTTAAGGGTCTCGGTTTACCAGCCGAGAAAAAGAGCGGTGCCCGCTGCTTAAATGCAGTCTTTCTGCACTGTGAAGAGGGAAAACCCAGATATTCTCCAAGTTTCTGATCAATGACAGATTGTTTCTTCATGAAAAATAGATTCGGGGTTTAAAATTCAATTAAGCCACTTTATTTTAAGAGGTTAGTGATGGCAGGTCATTTCTGACCCTTAGGGCAAAGGGAGTAGACTTAATGTTAAGACCACACGAGGGTTAATGCATGAAGGATTAGGGAGTCAGTGAGCTGATACCATTACAGCTGATGGAGCTGAGAAATGAGATGATGCTCCTGAGATAACGAACTTCTCACAGCCCGTGAATGATACAACCTTGCACTCTAAAGCCAATGAATTGATAAACCTGATGATCTGAAGAAGATGGGGAGTATAAACAGGCAAAGATGTGTGAGTTAATGAGGCCGTTCTCTCCGTGCAGCTCTGCTGAGTCCCCTGAAGAGGGAGCTGCTGCTGCGAGTGCGCAGTGACATCGAGACTGTGACGGACAACTGGCTCAGCACCGCCATCAAATCCCTCCTGCTGATCCAGTCCAGGTTAGGGTCGCGACCTCTCCGACCTTTCTGACTGCTGCCATTTTAACTGCTTATGGATGGCAGGTTTAGTAGTGTAGCGACCGCGTAGAGTTTCCTTATTCGTGGCTTGTGATGGTGTGTTTGATCGCAGGGGCAGATGTATGAATGTTCTGGTCACCACCACTCAGCTGGTCCCTGCTCTGGCTAAAGTGCTCCTGTACGGCCTCGGGGACGTTTTCCCCGTCGACAACATCTACAGCGCCACCAAGATCGGTAACAACCCGCTCTCTCGCTCCGCATTCAGGACTGTTGTTTGTATCAGTGAGCTGTTTTTTTTTTTGTTTTGTTTTTAGTTTTTTTATGGTATATTAATTGTTTCTGTTGATTAACAGGAAAGGAAAGTTGCTTTGAGCGCATCGTGTCACGTTTTGGAAAGAAGGTGACGTACGTGGTTATCGGAGACGGCCGGGAGGAGGAGTTCGCAGCGAAGCAGGTAAGGCAGGCGTATCTGAGACGGATAGATGGATAGTGTACCTTTCTGATCCCTGAGAGATCAGTAAACGGCTCACAGCCACACAGAAAACAGATTCCCATACACACGCGGCACTGAGTTAAATAAATACAAGTGAAAGAAATTAGAAATAAAATACTAAATAGCAAAAGAAAAAAATCATATCATGATAAATTGTCACTATGTTTTTCTGAAATATTGTGAATATCTTATTACATTTTTTACATGTTTTATTATTATTATTATTTTTTATAATTATAAACTGACTGGAAGCTGTACTTTCTTTTTAAAATTCAAAATGTTTAAAATGTCATTTTTTTTTATTCTTATTTTTTTTTAATATTTAAAAGTTATAGTTTTTAGTTTAAATACAAATGTTACTGTTTTATTTGAAATGTTAAATGTTTTATTATTGTAGGCATTAAGTAAAGCTGAATTGTAGTTAGTTAGTTAGTTTAAATGCAGCTCTACTGGCTGTTTGTGAGCCGAATTGCAATACAGATTGTGTATTGTAGAAAATGCCTTTTGAGAAACATTATAATTTTGTCATATCACCTAACTGTTAGTACTTTGTCCTTTGCTCTGGTCATGTCTTTTATAAATCATTTTCCCAAGGTCCAAAAGTTTGAGTCCGTTACCAGGATCGTTTTTGTTTCATCAAACAATAATTAACTCCAGAATACAAGAGAAGAATTTAACGCTACAGTGTACAGTTTACACATTTGCTGTAGTTTAGTGTGTTATCTCTACACTTGAATATAATGCATGTCTAATGAGTGTGTGTGTGTGTGTGTGTGTGTGTGTGTGTGTGTTCTGCAGCACAACATGCCGTTCTGGCGCATCTCTGCTCACGGTGACCTGGTGTCTCTACACCAAGCTCTGGAGCTGGACTTCTTATAGAGCACACACCCAGGCTCTCTCTCTCTGTCACTCTCTCACACACACACACTCACACACACTCAGACACACACACACACACACACACACACACACATACACACACACACACACACACACTCACACACACACACACCGTGTTATGGACACCCGATGAGGCTGGGAGACCAGAAGAAGAGTTTGAGCCTGCAGGGAATCCTTCCACTACCTATAAGGCAGCTAAATACCCGGGCACGAGCCTGGCACTGCGATATCTTCTTCAGATATACACAAGGATGGCGAGACAGATCCCCACCCTGGCCCTCGTACTGCCAGCCCGCCACGAAAGCACTGCGCGTTTATGAGCATTTCTGTTCGAACTGGATTCTCCAAAGGAAAGACCAAAGCTCTGCACTGGCATAAGATTTTGGATTTTTCCATCAATTTTTTTTTTTTTTTTTTTTTTTTAAATCCTATTCTCTAGGTTGTTTTCCTGATCTTGATTATTTTTTTTGCTGAACGTGGACGTGTTTTTTCTGTTTTGCACTCGTACAGGACTGGACTGACGGCAGAGCCTGACTGCGGATATGGAATAGCGGATTCGTTTTCTCTGACCCTTTCAGTGCATTAATGCTGCATTCACATTTCGTCAGAGTAAAGTGACCCGACGATTCAACGTAGCTGGATTCATACGATTCGATCAATTCATACGATTCACACAACTGAATCAATCGGACTGGCGATATTCACTTCCCGTACGCGTGTATTTCTGTTCTCATAGCACGCTCTTCATCAGTCTCACTCCCATCATCCTCTGCACCTGAATTCAGGAAGGATGGGGGGGGAAACCTTCACCTTGCCGTAAGGAGAACGCATGATAATTTTCTCTTTTTTTTCCTTAAATACCTACGTTCACACGGTATTTCCGTTTGTTTCCTGTGACTTTGACACGTGCCATGTGTGTATAATCAGATCTTCAGTATCAGACCCCTTGGATTATAAGCATACTAGTAAATGAATTGGCTCTCAGTGTATTTTAATGGCAGGCCATTAAAGGAATACTGTAGTGTTTTCTAATCTCTATCCATTTCATCCAAAATAAAGCGGTTTATGAGTCCTGATAAAAATTTGTGAAACGTAATGCAATTTCAGTGAAGGTCTGAGGATGAGTCAGATGTGAAACTTTTACCAAAACAGTTTTTAATAGTTACACAGTAGAAAGCAGCTCCTGTTATTTCTGCTTTTCTTTTTTTTTTTTTCATATACACACTCCATCAGGTGGAACCCGAGGCCTTCTTTGTTTGTTTCTTTGTAAAAAAATAAATCATTATGTAAGGACTAAAATACAACAGAAGATGCTGTTATAGATTTACAGCCCCGACGTTGACTATTTTCCAATAACAGAATGCCCTGTTAGTGTTTTCTCCCTCTTATACCACAGCAATTTGCCAACCATTACATTGCTTTATTAATTAAACAGCAACATGTCATACTTTTTGTCCAATTATAGTTACATGCACAGGTCAGTTCCTGTTATCACTTATGTTATAGCAGCTATAAACAGCTATCCCCCCTTTCCCCCCCCCCTTTTTTTTTATAAATGTTTTGAATTTGTCACAGGCTTCCTGTGTCAGAAAACAACGACAGCTTGTTAAAAAGACCCCTTCCATAAATATTAAATAAACATCATCTCACAGAAAACTAAGCCACATCGCTATAACTCTGTTTATGCAGATTAG
>CM074944.1:3534059-3546920 GCA_037576815.1 Pangasius larnaudii | reverse complement strand
TGTTTGTTTGTTTGTTTGTTTGTTTTTAAAGTGGTTAAATGCTGTCTGCTGATAACTGAATCACTGAAACACGTTAACGCATGGTGTAAACGTGCCTGTGCTGGTGTGATGCTGTATAAAACCTGTTCTTGAAAATTTAGGTTTAAGCGGATTTACGCAGAACTGCTCATCAATCCGAATACAGTTACGCGTGACTTTTGGAACCGTACACAACATTAATGAGCACGCTGCAGCCGTATGACGATTTCATTCCCCACAGCTTCTCCTTTCCTCTAGTGAGTTAGCTGGCAGTGAGCCGTAACTGCAAGGCCTCGGTCACAAAGCACGGTTCCTCTGGAGGCTCTTGTAGAACAGCTACAACCCTGCAAGCCATTTTAACACCCCCCCAAATATCTCTTTGGTATGATCCAGATTAGTGCTCGCTGCTCATTGGCTGATTGGCACAGTGAGTGGGAGCTCCCGCCCACAGCTGGCCATTCTCTCACCCACAATTATTAGCCTTCCTTTTATGTACTGCACCTATATATTTTTTTTCAAAAATTTGTTCTTTTTTTTTTCCATTTTTATTGTACAAAGTCACATAATAAAACTGTGATGATAAACTTAACAGTGCGCCGTGTAGTCGTGCATTTTTATCATGTTTTTCTTCCCTTCCTTTCTACAATATTATTACAGCAATATTATTAAGCAAATTTTATTTATGAAGCACATTTAAAGTACTGTAGGTAGTAAAGAGCATAGAAATGATTAAAGTATTAAAAAAACAAACAAATAAACACAGAACATACATTCACAAGAGGAGAAATATACAGGAGACAACCAACGGATTAAAAGTTGTAAAAAGTATGATTCATCATTTCAATTAAATATTTTTTGACATTAAAATAATTAATATGAATGTATAAATATATTTGTATATTTATACATTAATACAATCATTTATATAAATGTATGATTTTATCATTTGTGAAAATGTTTATATATCATTTCATGCTAAAAATTAAATTTAATGGTTTATATAAAAGACTACATTAAAAAGGGATTGGAAAAGATCGTTTTCTTCTCTTTTTTCCCGAATATCCAGTGTCTGTTTTAAGTGCAAACTGAAGGTCAAGTCTGCCCCTTATCCAACATGCAATATCACTACTTACCTACAGGGGGCGGCATTTACGCTCCAACTCAAACGCCATCATTGTGGTGGATGTTACGTTGATCGCGGTGTCGAGTTGAATAGTAAACTTTTTATAAGAATTAACACTACAGAACAAACAGTCATGAGATGTGCTTTTATTCTGACATGCAGCTTACACAGTGTTAAACTGGAGACTATATTTATGTCAAGTCAAGCTGTCATTTCAGCCATATACAGCCAATTAGTACTCAGTGAAACTTTTCTCCAGGACCAAGGTGCTACATAAGACAAGCACAGAACTACAAGGGACTACATAAATGTGTACATAAAGTGCAGTTATGTGCAGTTATGTATGAACTACATTAGCCTCATGTGCAGAACTTCAGACACCGAACACGTCCTGGCTGATTAACCTGGACATTTTTTTCCTCAAAATGTTTCTTTAAACTCATTGTGGTTCCATCAGGTTGGAAATCTTCAGAGAGCCACCAACACACACACACACACATGTTCAAAGTCAGCAGGTGACATGACTTTTCGTTCTGCTCTCTGATTGGCCTGCTGCTCTCCCTGGATATTTAGTTAGACACTGTAGTGGCCAATCAGAGCTGAATGCTGTCACAGTATCTGGCAGGAGTGCACGTTACAGATCAGAGCATTCGAGATATTCTGGGTCAACAGCACACAGGGCATGTTGGGCATGTTGTCCGTCTGTCTACTCTCTGACCTCATGTAGTCGAGGTTGTATGGTGGTTTTCAGTTGTGACACTGCCGTAGGTTCATCAGATTTTAAAGAGACCGATGAGAAATTTATTTAGGTATACCAAATGGATAATTATCTGCACCCTGCAGTTTGTAGTTTGTAAACCCTGTAAAAACCCTGATTTCATTACGCAGAGGTTTGTAAAAGACCATCTGAATGTTCAACAGTGCTTCTGGTGCAAGGTCCTGTGGACAGATGAGGTCAAAAATAGAAATGGACAACAGTGTATTAGTAGGGAAAAGGCTCTGCACACCAACAGCAAAGCCTGTTTCCAGCTGTAAAGCATGGTGGTGGGTGTATCGCTTGTTTCACACTGAGGGAACAAAATTGAATCTAAAAAAAAAAATGTATCAAGAAATTTTACAGGAGAATGTCGGGGTCACCTAAAATGTAAATAGAAGTTGGACTATGCAACAAGACAGTGACCCAAATTCAGGGTTTCCAAAAGAAAAACACCCAAATCTCTACTAATGAGCTGAAAATGTAGGAAAGGAACACTCTAAAATTCCTCCTCATCACGGTCCAAGTGATCAGCAGCTACGGGAAGATGTTTTTTTTTTATACTCCTTTATGTTTATGATATTGCTTTGGCCTTCCATTGACAGAGAGGATTCATTGTAAGCACTTAGCAAGATTTTGATCTGTGACTAAGCTACTGATTCAGATAATTAGCCGACTTTACAGACGTAAAGGATGCCGCCGGGTTATAATAATCATAAAATACAGCTCGCAATTAGCCTACAATTAGCCAGGATTAGCCACAGTGTGAACAGATAGCCTCATAATGCTCATCACTTAAACCAAACCACAAAAGTGCCAGGGGCATGTCTTGATTTGATTTTTTTACCAGAGTTCGACTGACATGTTCACACCTGTGCAAACACACCAAACCCATGAGACAAAAAAAGTGGTCGAAATGATGCAGATCTGAAAGCACTCATAGTCTCTCTCTCTCTCTCTGTGTCTCTACTTTCTACTGAGAACAATTACATTTACTCAACTGCCTGATGGTTTCATCCAAATCAGCTTGTTAGTGTCACATCGACATGTTTCACTGTACTGAGAATCCTGTCAAGAAATGTTCCACTGTATAATCACAATACATGAAGATCATACATGCCAGATCAGTGTTTTTTCAAATATTTACAAAAAATTACACTTTGCGGTCAGAACTATGTGGACACCTGACCACCACACCCATACAGTATGTGCTTGTTTTCATTCTTTCCAAAACTATGGGCATTAATATATTGTTGATACTCCCTTCACTGTTATAAGAAGCTCCACTCTTCTGGGAAGGCTTTCCACTAGATTCAGGACACTCAAGTTCTTCCACTCCAGCCTTCACACACCATGTCTTCAAGGAGCTCGCTTTGTGCACAGGGGCGTCGTCATGCTGGAACAGGTTTGGGCCTCTTAGCTCCAGTGAAATTGTAAAGCTACAGCATACAGAGACGTTCTGTACGATTGTGTGCTTCCAACTTTGTGGCTACAGTTGGAGAAGAATCACATGTGGGTGTGAAGGTCAGGTGTTCACATACTTTTGGCCTTATAGTGTAATATACCAGGAAAACAAGTAGTATAAAAGTTAATGTCCATTATTTGTTTTCTTTTCTCTGACCGCACTTTCAGACTCGGCAGGTGATATGACTTTTTGTTCTGCTCTCTGATTGGCCTGTTGATTTCCCAGGATATCACCATGACCAATCGGAGCTGAATGTTGTCCCTGTATTTGGCAGGAGCATACAATTTCTAGATATTCTGGGTCAACAGCACACAGGGCATGTTGTCTTACCCTTGGAATGAACTGACAAGCGCTTGCTCTTTCAGATCTATTTTGCGATAGATTTCTAGTGAGTGTTGGCAGCTCAGTGGTTAAGGTTTGCTTTAGTGACCGAGAGATTGCGAGGTCAAATTGTAAGCCACTGTTGGACTGACTATTGATTTATCTTTTAAAATTAAATGACCTGCTTAAGACACCGACTCTGAATATCGCCCTGTGTGTGGTTCATACTTATTCATGTTGATAAATAAGATTATTATGATATCTGACCTTGGTATTGCAGGTTTATGGTGTTTTCAGACTTTGTTCAACTCTTAAGTTGCGAAATGTTTACCAGAATGTGAGAAATAAGAAAACTGTTAACTGTCAAGGCTTTATTTATGTGCAGAAAATAGACAATTAGCTGCACCTTACAGTTGCAAGAAAAAAAGTCTGTAAACCATTTGAAACTATGAGGATTTCTACATTAATTAGCCACAAGTTTCTAAAAGACTCTCTGGATAATCCTCAGTGCTTCTGCTGCAAGTTTCTGTGAACAGATGTGATCAAAAAAGGAAAAGGACAAGACATTGTTTTGAGGGAAAAGGGAGCGCTGAACACCAACACCAAAACCTCATTCCAGCTGTGAAGCACGGTGGTGGGTGCATCACTTGCAATCATTGGGGGAACACTGAATCCAAAACTGTATCAAGACATTTTACAGGAGAATGATGCGCAAGTACAATGGTTTTAAAAAAGAACAAATTTCTTAACACTTAGTGGTAACATTTTTCTTTACAGTTTTCTTTTCTTTGCAGTTGTGATTTTTTTTTTAGCGAAATGGCAACCAGACTGAGTTTGGAGCAAAGAAGAAAAGTCTGTAATTAGTATCCTAAACTCCTTGAGTTCTAATTTCTGAGAACGCGTGAGCTCTACACACTCTAAAACAACATTACGAAGTTTTGTGACCGGGATCTTTTACATCTGTCCAATCAGAGCGCAGCTAACCGTAACTGTAAAAAATTTCAGAGTATGGAGAAGACAATAAAAGTCTGATTCCATTTGTTTTAGTCATGCTAACCACTGCTGTTGTGGGAAGTACAAAAAAAAAAAAAAAAAGATACAAGTACAGTGGTGACGCACAACAACAGTGGTTAGCGTGACTAAAACAACGTTGTTGTGGGGGTTAAAAAAAACAAAAAATACAAGTACAATGGGGAAGTACAAACAAAATTCTTCTCTCTAAGGACTTTATGCCCTCTAATTAAAAACTCATCTTTTCTCCTGTGCTTTTAATGATCGGTGATTAGGTTGTTTTAAGGTTATATGGATTTTACTGTTGTACACAAGCCTATGCAATACTAATGCAGCGTTAATGCATTTTTTTAAATGCTGTAATTAGGTTTATGATTTATGTACAGCACTTTGGTCAATGAAAGTTGTTTTAAATGTGCTTTATAGATAAATTGAAACTTGAAATTAATTCAGTGAAGTAGATTGTAGTGGTTAATTTACTAACGCTGTTTACTGAAGAATTCGTTAAAAATTTGCATAAACAAACAACAACTGTATTTGGGTTTCTAAGTCCGATTTGAGTAATGAGTTTTTTTTTTTTTTTTGTTCTTTTCTCAGTGCAAAATAATGAACACACACTACAGATGCGATAGATAGAGATTTGGATGAAAACACTGGAGTATACGTTGAATGTCCTTCTCTCCCCTCAGTGGGGCTTTTGGCAACAATACAGTTCCTGCCAAAAAGAGATCCATGCAATTATAACTTACCAGCAAGGGGTACAAAGAAACTAGGGCACAAATTCTCTCAGTCTTGGTGTGTTTTTTGTAAGCAGAGACACCCCATTACATCACCCGGTTACTTTTGTTGTACTCCTCTGCTCTTCCTTGATCTATGTGTGTGTGTGTGTGTGTGTGTGTGTGTGTGTGTGAGAGAGAGTTATTTTAAAATGTCACAGTGAGTCATTGGAAAATGACTCTTCCTGAATAGTGTGTATTGTGTAAATTGATGTTGAAAGGATATCATCAGTGCAACTATTATTACACACACACACACACACACACACACACACACACACACACACACAGTGAGCTGCACCTTCCCTTCTTTGTAAACCAGGACTCTGTAGTCATGACCACCAGTAGCTGGGATTGAGTCAGTGAGCGATGGCCAACTGGCACACGTCTCTGTAGAGTATTAGCCTTCGCAAAGTGGCTCAGCCGGCTCATCGCTCTCACAGCACTGTCCTTCCATCTTCGTCTCATGGTCCTCGTCAACCCTCAAGGCTTTTCAGTGCACAATGGATACACATGTTTGGATACAAAAGTTATTCTCAAGGCTGATCTGTCGTCAAGGCTGTTCCCCTGCCGTATAATTCATGCCACTGATGGCGCGCTCTGAGCAGGCAACCCGGTGATTTCTGGTGTCTTGCCTGTTTTAGCCAGCGACTGATCACACAAAATGTAACAAATGCTGCCTACTTATCATGCCATGTCCAGATCGAATGTATAAAGCTGCTGGCTAAGATCCTCCATCTGGCATTTTCTTCTTAAAAGTATACTTCATTGTCCTATACATCCCATATGTATCCCATCTCTGGCACAGCAGCCACTTTTGAGAAAAAATGGCATCAAAAGTGTCTGAAGTGGCTCCTTATTCCCTAAAAAGTCTACTACAGGTTGCATCTCTGTAATTTCTCCTCCTCGTTTCCTTTCCTTTTATCCCATCCTCACTTCTAGGCTCCTCCCACTGAGGAAACGGAGAAAGGATGCAAGAAAGAAAAGTGAAACGAGGACAGGAGATATCAAGAACAAGCGTATTCCAGTCACTCATGGAAGCGCATAAGAGATCTTCATACACACTAATTTATTCTTCAGTAAAACATTACTGCACTTCTGGCTTCTAAAGTAAGGCGTATTCACTGACTTTCAGGCGAGGATTTTGTTTCTACCCACTGTTTATTAATTACCATGCTTAATTTTGTATTTGTGGTTCTTATCATTGTATCATTTCTTTTTGTACAATAAAGTCATAGTGTTGGGCTAACATTAGCTTCATTTCTTATCTTTGTACTAGTTTATGTATAACGAAGCATACAGTCTGATGCCTTTCTCCAGCTTACTGAAAGGAGCTTTGCAAGTCTTCGTACGTATGTGATGAATACGCAGACGCCGGGTGTAAAATAGCGCCCTTGCCATTATAGCGGACGAGCCAGAAGCAGAGGAGGTGTTTTGGTTATTATGCAGAAGTGTTTGTGCAAGTGGCCCTGTGGTGCAGCCGTAAAGATGCCAGATGTCGCCCGGTTTCGGAGTCATGGGCAGTAGGATCGAGGAATCATGGAGACATCAGGGAATCAAGGAGACATCAGGGAATCAAGGAGACATCAGGGAATCAAGGAGACAGTTATCGAGTTCTGGGAAGCACTCACTGTCTTGAACACTAAGAGTCATAAATGGTATTCTCTAAATAGTGCAGTGCATAGTGGGAAAATGTGGCACGTGAGATTCGAGACAACACGTTTTGCCCCGTTTGGCTTTCCACAGTGCGTTTCTACGTCATCACGAACCACGCCCCATTAGCGGCACGCGAGCCACGCCCCCTCGTCCCGGCTAGAGAGTGCCTGAGCTTGTTTGGTTTGAGTGTGTAAGCTTGAGTCCACCCAAGAACACATACACACACATACACACATTGCAGTGGGGATAAAAAGTGCAGGATAGAAAGCGAGCGCGCGCTTTCACGCATCCTCTTCATCACTCCAGCGCGGCTCATGCGAGCTGTAGCGAGGCTGTAGTGGGTCAGGGCTCGCGGTGTCGGTCACGCGTCATGGGGGGAAACCTGGGGTGCCACCGCTCGCTCCCGCAGGACCCCGCGGACGTGCGGCAGCGCGGGCGCAAGTTCAGCGCGACCTGCAGCTTCGCGCACGTCTCCGCGCACAACCCCGAGCGCCTGAACGTGAACGCGGCCAGCGAGGAGGAGCTCATGACCCTGCCGGGGGTCACCAGGGCCATCGCGCGCGCCATCGTGGAGCACCGCGCGCGCATCGGCGGCTTCAGGAAAGTGGAGGACGTGGCCCTGGTGAGCGGCATCGGCGCCGCCAAGCTGCAGCTCATCAAGCCGGAAATATGCGTGTCGAGCCGCAGGAACAACAACAACGACCCGCACAAGGAGCGCGAGCAGGAGCACCGCGCGTCCGTGGCGCACTCGTGGACGCCGTCCTCCCATCCCAACTCCCCGGCCGCCTGCAGCGAGCTGCGCCTGCCCCCCGGAGGACCCGCGCACATGGCGTCCGAGCGGCCCGACGTGCAGCCTCCGCCGTGCGCGCGCCACGGAAAGCCGGTGGTGCGCGTGGCCACGTGGGATCTGCAGCGCTGCTCCAGCGACAAAGCCAACAACCCCGGGGTCAAAGAGGTCGTGTGCAGGACCCTGCTGGAGCGCGAGTGAGTGAGCTGCACTGACATCCCCATTACACATGCAGCCTCCAAACAGTGCACTGCACAGGGTACATGTCACACTCTCTGTAGCGCGCACAGCCAGGCTTACGTGCTGGGTTTTTGCTCATTATTTAACACCCCTGTAGTCCACACACACGTTATAAGAGCTAAAGCTGGGCGATATGACAAAAATATCATAATATTGAAAACACTGATATGTTTCCACAATATGTATCACAATGTAGCCTATAATTTCCAGTGTATGAGTTCTGCTCTGAGCCTAAAAATCAAGGGCTGATGACCTGAGACTCATGAGACTTATTTAAAAACTAAATTCTAACACTGAAAAGGGGGAAATCTGTAAAAATATTTGAAAAATATTTAAAAACGTCTGAAAAGATTTCACAGTACTGATAAGTGTATCAAATTTATCACAGTATCAGTATTATATCATCATATCGCCGAACCCTGGTGAAAACTCCACTGGACATGTAGTGAACTATGCAAAGTGTGATGTACTTCATACTCTCTGTGTTGCACAGAGGATATTGGGAGCGAAATCCTCTGTCTCTATTGGACATATAGTGCGCTACATTAGAGAAGCCCTTTACTTCCAGCCCCTATGTAGTGCACATGCGTGTGTGTGTGTATATGCACAGCAAGAGGAAGTAGGGAGCTAAACCTCGAAAGTTTCCCTGTAGTGCACATATCTAACAAACAGAGCTGAATAGGGTCCCTGTGCCCATTACATGCACTATATAAGGTACAACAGGCCATTACCCTCATGTTCATACCCTCTGTACTACACATCTGTATATAGTCATATCCTAAATGACTTCCTACTACATAGGGTACACTAGCAAGTTATTTTATACCCTTAGTAGTGCACATATAGATTATAGGAACTCTATTGGACATACAGTGCACTACATGAAGTATAATTTATGTTAGTACCGTCTGTAGTGCACAGAGGAAATGGGGATCTGAGTCCCAAGAGTGCACTACATTACAGTAGAGTAGCTCGTTATTTCGTGCACTCTGTAGGAGGAATCCCAAAAGGCTCCCTACTGAACATTAAATGCACTACATAGTGTGCCTCAATCCCAAAGGGCTCAAGTGTAGTCATCTCACTTATATTTCTAAATGCATCCACTTTGGCATTCACGTGCAGGTGCGTCACCTATTGTGAAGGATTTTTGGTTGTCAAATGTGGCTCGGAGGGACACTTACTTGTATATCGTGGCTAAAACGCGACTAACGTGGTTTGAGCTGTTAAACGTTCCAAAAGCCTCAAGGGTGCATTCAGTTTCCTGTTTCTCTGTGGCTAATTTCATGAAACAGCATGTTAACAGAATAAGCAGTGTGTGTGTTTGTGTTACTGCTCCAGACTGAGTTTACCAAAAGCATCGCACAGAGGTTAACAGGGAGAGAGAGAATGTTCAGTGTGATGCTCGCTCTACCATTTAACGACGACCTTTGTGCTCCGATGCTTTTGGGGAAACTCGACCTGGGTCATCTGTCCAGGAAGACCAGGGTTCAGTTTGAAGTTCACATTGTCCTTTTGCTTTTTATAACGCACTCAAATAAACCCGTCCGGTGCAAACAGGAAGATAAGCAGGCACTTATCCAAGTGTGGTTTTTTTTTTTTTTTTTTTTTTTTTTCCCCCCATGTGTTTTGTCTTGCATTCATTGCTCATTTACACTACACAATGATACACAGAATGTCACTGAGCAGCAACCTTGTGCTTTTCATTACTTAGCAGGATTTTACTGCATACCAGTGTTTGGTGTGTGTGTGTGTGTGTGTGTGTGTGTGTGTGTGTGTGTGTGTGTGTGTGTGTGTGTGTGTAGGAGTGTGTCTCTATACATAGTCAAAGGTTGCCTGGGTAGCATTACAGTGACAGAGGTTTCCCTGTGTTTCTGTAAAGCATGTCGACACTCTGTATCATACTACACGCTGTCACACTTGATCTGTGACACTGATGGTGATTAACTCCAGTAAGACTTTAAAAAAAAAACAGAACAAGAATAAGCCTTGACCCCCTCGCTAGGGCTGTGTATCTCTCCTCCTGAGACTATATAATGTGTAGAAGCCACAAAATTATAATATGATTGGACTCAAAGTGATACAGTGTGGTTTGGTATTTTGCAAGTGCCGTGTGTTCTTCACTGAGACTGACACGCGCAGATATTAGTCAGCTTCATACCACAGCGCTGTGGATTCTGATTGGTCAGAAGGTGCTGATTAATTTTCTATAACAGCAGCTCTGACAGTAGTGCAGCTGCACATCACGGGGTTATAGTAACAGGGTCTCCTCACATACTCCTCCTACGTATAGTCATGAATTCGTATTTAACAAATTAAAACGTGTAATTGTTGATGTGCCGAGGATTAGAGATGATTATTTATTTAACGTTTCGTTTATAGAAGGGGTCTCCGCAGTCTAAGCTTTCTAGGAATATAGCACACCAGGACATGCGATTGTTGGAAAATAGTCAACTCCAGGGTGGTAACAGTAACTTCACAGCATCCAATCATTGATTTTTTTCCCCCATAACAGCACATCCTGGAGTGGTTTATGCTTCACTAATCTCACACTGGAAATTAGAATTATTGGCACCCCTGCATTTAGCACTTCTCTTTGCGAACACTGAGATTGGAGAATACAGAGCAAGGGGTCCGAGATCATTTCTCAGTACAGAATCTGTCCTCATCCTCCAGGGCCTGAGCTTCTCTCTTGTGGACTCTCCTCTTCAGCTCAGTCCTCAGGTTCGTAGTGTGGGTTAGGTCAGGAACCTGGGACGTTCATGTCAAAAGCTTGATTCTGTGGTCAATGAACCATGAGTGCAACATGACATCATCTTATTGGTCAGTGGTGGTGTTGTTGTTTTTGTTTGTTTTTTTTTTGGTCAGTTTGGGTTTCAGGTTGTCTTAAGGTTTGGTCTGTGGATCTCAGATAAAGGGCAGGTCCGTTATGACCCATAGTAGCCTCAGTCTCCAGGCCATTTATTCCATGGCAGAACACACCACTCCCTCGATCTCCTGATTCATGTAGGCCAAAGGGAACCCGGGTAACAAACAGTCTGTTTTGAGGTTACATGAGTTCACAGCTTAGAAAGCACTGGAGACGCTTACTCATAAATGTCCTACAGTAACCCCGCACACGCTCAAGCACACACACACACACACACACACACGCATGCGCACACCCTGAAAGACAAACAGCCTGATTCATTTCCATAATGCTGTTAGCTTTGACTCTGTTTACCCACATGACTTGTGTATCTATCCACAATGCAGTGATATTTGAACAGTAACAAGGACTGAATCTTCCAGTCAGCTCCACTAGGCGCGTTCTGATAATCGATTAGATGATATTTATGTTAGATAGCGTGGCTTATAATACAGCATTATTGAAATCTCGATTCTGAATGGTCTGAAGGTTGATTCATTTTCTATAACAGCTACTCTGACCATAGTTCCTATGTTGTTTCTATAGTAACAACATACACAGGAACTTGTGTGGTGGACACTGCACATAAAAACATTCCACAGAAACTGTGTTGTTGAACCAAGAAAAGCAGAACATCTTTCCTCTGGTGATGTTTCTGTTGATTTGGTGAAGTTTTTGTTTATGTAGCATTTTTGGAAGGAGTCTCCAGTGTCAGCACTTTGTAACAGACAAGTAAACGTGAAGTTTTCTGTCACACAGAACAGAGGAGTATGTACGTTCCAGTTTCTCAGTCATGTTCTCAGTCATGTTCATTCAAGCTTTTTTTTTTTTTTTTTTTTTTGAAATATTAACTTCAAGAGAGAGAAAAGAGAGAGAATAACTGTTTATAGCTGCTGTAGTGTAAGTGGTAACAGGAACTGACTTGTTTCTTGGTTGTTCCAAAACATTAATGTAACCATAAATGGATAAAAAGTATGATGTGTTGTTCTTTTAGATAAAAATTGTAATTGCTGGCAAATTGCTGTGATACAAGAGGGGGTAAAAAATACGTCAGAACGTGCTGTTATAGAAAAATGAACTCTCTTCCACATTGGGCCGCATTACCCCACAGTTGATTATTTTCCTGTAACAGCATGCCCCCAAGTGTTTTCTACCATACATATTGTATAACTGATGTACTCTTGTGATGAAACCAATACCATTTGAGAGGCAGCATAAGGACAGCTGTCTTCTAAAGGTCCTCAGTTTGGTAAAAATCTATAGAAGTATCACATATGATCTCAGAGATCCCAGAATTTTGTTTATAAAGTTTGAAAAGCATAAAGAATTCTCACTCCAGCTGAAAAATGGATGTGTCAGGCTAATAGATGCGAGGCGTTGGATTTAGGAGAACGACGCTAGTTGTTTATTGCACTTTATGTGGTTTTAGTGAACATGACCTAAATGCTCTGGTCACTTGCAAAGAAACTGAACTGCTGAACTCCAAGAACCTTTCACCCAAATAAATGCAAAAGGAAGGGAAATGTGCTGAGCAATTTACAAAGCATGTCAGGGCATCATCCAAGTGGCTTTGCTCTCTTGCCAAAAACATTTGGAGTAACTTAAGTCAACTAAACATACTATTGCAAGTTGCTGCTTCTTTATTTTAGAACTTCTGTTGAAATAAGGAAGCCCAGAGGTTACCTAAGGCCAGTCTGATTATATCACATGGACTAGCTGGTTTTGAGCATATATATATATATATATATATATATATATATATATATATATATATATATATATATATATATTATATATATATATAT
>CM074944.1:3512826-3526888 GCA_037576815.1 Pangasius larnaudii | reverse complement strand
GTGTGTGTGTGTGTGTGTGTGTGTGTGTGTGTGTGTGTGTGTGTGTGTGAGAGAGAGAGAGAGAGAGAGAGAGAGGGCTGCTCCTAATGGACATGTCCCAAATCTCTCCATCCTCCCTTTATTCATTTTCTTTCTCACTTCCCTTTGAAGTCCCCTTGTATAATTAACTCAGCCACATCTGTACGCTCTTTTTACACACCTCTTTCTTTTCTTACTTACTTTCTACTTTCTCTCTTTTCCCTTTTGGCTCCTTTCTCTCTTTCCCTCACTAAACCTCTCTCTCTCTCTCTCCCTCTCTCCCCCCATTTCTCCCTTTCATCCTCTTTCATTTTCTTCCTTGTCCTTCTTTCCTCCCCTCATCCCTTTTCTCTTCTCTCTCTCTCTCTCTCTCTCTCTCTCATTATCCCATTCCCCTATTTTGAGTCTTTCCTCATTCCCTACTTTGCCTCCCATTTTTGTTCTGCTTTCATTTCTCCTTTTCTGCTGTTCTCTTCTCTCTTTCTTTCTCCTCTTCTTTCTGCTTTTCACCATCTTTCTCTTCTATCTTAGTCATCCCTCGTTCCTCTTTTACAATCTCTCTCTCTCTTCTTTTTACTCTCTTTCGCCCTTTTATTTCTCTTTCTTAGCTACCTCTTTTTACTCGCTTTGTCCTCTATACCCATCTCCTTTTTTCTTTCTCTGTCTGTCTTTCTGTCTCAATCTGTCTCTCCACAAATCTGTCTTCTTCCATCTGTAATCATTCCTTATTTTGCCCCATTTGTTTCTTTTCTTTTTTCTTTCTTGTTCTTAACATCTCTCTCTTTCCTCCTTTCACTCTTTTCTCCCTCTCCCACTTTTATTTATTTTATTTCTTCTTTCATGCTCTTTATTTCACTCTATTTTCATTCTTTCTCCTATTCTTTTCTCTCTTTTTTCCTTCACTGCTTCCTCTTTCTTCCTTTTATCTAGCTTTCTTTTCACCCTTGCTGGACTTTTTCCCCCACTCCCAATTTTCCCTTTCCTTCCTCATACTCTGTGCTCTGCTGTTTTCTTCTTTCACACTCTTTCTCCTTGTCTTCCCTCAGCTTTCACCTTACCTTCCTCTTTTGCTTTCACTCTTTCCTGCCCTCACCCTGTTTGTTGTGGCACGCTTAAAAGTCCTCCTTTTTTCTTCTTCTCTCTGCACTCCTGTCTCCCTCTTTCACTTTCCTCATTTTATTTTTTTCTTTTCCCAAATTTTCACCCCTCCTTTCACATTCCTGATTTTTCTGTCTTGCTCTAATCTCTCTTTTTCCCCCACTGCACTGCAGTCTGACTGAGTCACATGGTGTGTGTGTGTGTGTGTGTGTGTGTGTGTGTGTGTGTGTGTGTGAGTGTGAGAGAGAGAGAGATTTCACGCTGCATGTTTCTTGTTGTCCTTCTGTTCTGCAGCAGTGAGTGCTGTACAGTTTGTCCTCATGTCGTATTGCATTCTGTGCTCACAGTGAAGGAGGTGTGGCCTCTGTACCTGTCAGTCTCGGTGAAGGAGGTGTGGCCTCTGTACCTGTCAGTCTCGGTGAAGGAGGTGTGGCCTCTGTACCTGTCAGTCTCGGTGAAGGAGGCGTGGCCTCTGTACCTGTCAGTCTTGTACACACACTTACACAAAGTGTAAATTCTGTGATGGTATCAGACACGAGCTGTGGTCGAACAGGACGATAAACACACAGGGCTTCTTGGAGCAGACACCAGCTACACGGAACAGGAGCAGCTTTAGCACAAAATAAAGGCATGATGTTGAGTGTGCAAACTGCATGTGCCCAAGGTCATCATAAGTCTGGCTCGTGTTGACATCAGGGAAATTAGCGACTTCATAACCCGCTCATAAGCGTTGCTTAAGAATTCCTGAGCAGCTCATGTCAGCATTACTTAAGGATTACTTAAAATATTTTATTAAATATTTTGCCAACAAAAAATGTTCACAGATCTGTAAAAATATACGATTTGAATTATTCCTTAAAGAAAAACGCAGATTCACAGCACGGTTTCTAGATTTTTATTTTGTTTCTTTGTTTGTTTCACAATGTGGGTAAAATATTTCTGGCCCTGAAATGATTTCCTTGCCTATCCTGTCCGTAGCTGCTCAGCTCGGCTGCTATATAAACTCAGCAGCTCAGGAGGTGAACATGGTTATAATAGAAGCGTGGCGAGTTGTCAGTGTTTTCATTTTCAGTTTGCTTCACAGGTAGCGGAGGGATCTAAAAATGACAAACCGCTCCTTTAAGAACTGGTGTATATACTACTTAAGGAATAAAACACTTGGAGTGTAATCAGAATAATCAGTGACAGGCTGGTGTGATATGACTTGACGAAATGTCTTATTCCTCTAATACCACAGCCCTTGACCAAGTATTACATTTTTAAAATTCTAGCAGTGGTTCTCAAATGTTTTGTAGCCAGGGACCCATTTAACTTTAACTCCACAGACCCCCTGAATATGGATTTATTTTATGAACAGTATTTAAACCTTTAATTGAACTTTCTATTCCTGAACTTTCTTTTCACAAGAACACATTAGGTCTGAGTTGACTTTGGTGCTTGGGCCCCTAAATATAATAACTTTGATAATGTGGGCTGTGATATCCACCACTGTAACCCAAAAAAAAAAAATAATAATAATAATAAAATCACAGACACCTCTGGCTATGCTTCACGGACCCCACTTTGAGAACCACCAAATTATAGAATGTCACATTGTACTTTTTATCCATTTATACTTACATTTATCGTTGTGGAATGGCCAGAAACAAGTTATTCACCTCCTGACACAGATTGTTTTTGTTTGTGTGTGAAAGTGCTTCAGCGTGGTTGGACACACTTGTTTTTTTCGTCTGTAAGTGTGTGAGGAATCTGCCGGCTGTCTGCCTCCACCTGCGTGTTGGCTCTTATTGCGAGCGAACGTGTGTTTGCCAACAGAGTCTCTGCCAAAGCTTCTTCCCACAGTCATCACCGATATATTCACTTACAGTAACTCAAGCTCTGTGTAGTGCAGATTTCTGGGCAGCGATCCATAACTTTTAACATGAGCAGATTTACAGATCTCCAGGCTTTGAGTTTTAAAGATGGGGAAACTTTTCAGCTTGTCCTTTTTTTTTGGATAGTTGTTGATTTCTGTGTCTCTTTACAACTGAGAGTGAAGTGCGATGCTTTTAGAGCAGCAGTTCTGCCTCCCCCTCTTTAATCCCTAACCCCTTTTCCCTCAGAGATCACCAGGCCAGTATCGTCCTGAGTGGGAATCTCACTAATTATAGACATGATGTGGGAAGAGTTGATGGTAAATGTCAAGTGCGCTTATCAGATTGCATGAAGATCTGCGTTGCTGTACTGCAGTGTTGCAGGTTTGTTTTGAGTATTTAGGGCAGATCTGAGCCGCAGATCTGAGCTGCATTTCATCGCCGTTCTGTCCATTAGTCTGAATAGCTGCTCGCTCAGGCATTCATCGTTATTGTTCATTTTCATAATTGTTACGCTGACTGAGACGTGTTTTTCACAGATTCTGTGCAGTGGCTGAAACAATTGAGTACAAAAGTTTGCATACCCCAGGACAAAATGAAGAAGACCAACAATTTCATTCTATAGGCACAACAATTTTAGTATGTTGTGTTTGACTGATATTCAGTTAATATCAAAACCGTATCAGATCCCACTTTCTGAATGGGAATGAATTATATTTGAATTTTTTCCCTTTTTTCATTCAAAACCCATATGTGATGCAAAGTTTTGCATCGAGCTGTATGACTGCATGACTAACAAACAAAAGAAATGTACAAAACAGACGTAGGACTATGTTCAGCTTCTTTATTATGCTCTTGATAATGTGGTCTAGGTAACAAGTTATCATTTCTATAATAACAGCTTAGGCAGGGACGTGTACTTTGGACGCTCAGCATAATCTCAGTCTGATAATTAACAAATACAATTTATAAAACACACGTTATTTGTCAGAGAAAAACATATAGTGAAGGTTTTTGTGAGGACATTTTAACTTTTATGGAAGGAGTCTCCAGTTTCAGTGTATCTGTACATTTTTCCACCATGGGAAAGTCTTCAAGATGGCAGGCTTTGCACTTTGTGGTTTCTTAGTAACGTGACAAGTTTGTTTGTTTGGTTTTGTGTGTTGTTTGAGAGTGAGAAAGGGAACAATGTTTATAATGTAAGTGATAACAGGAACTAACTTGGTTTTAAGGACATTCCACAACATTAAAAGTAATTATAAAGTGATAGAAAGTATGACATGTTGTTCCTTAATAAATAGCAAAAACAAATTGTTAGCATTGATAAAATACTGTTGTATGATTATTCCTTATGCAGTGCACAGTTGAGTTGCATTTGTTTTAAATCCTTTTAATAATGTGTGTGTGTGTGTGTGTGTGTGTGTGTGTGTGTGTGTGTGTGTGTGTGTGTGTGTGTTTCAGTTTTGCACAGAGCTTAATCAGCCGACTCTCTCCAGTGTGTGTAATTGGAAAGGCCCTCGTGGTGTGTGGAAATGTGCTGCTTCTGGGAAACCCACTGGAGAGTCCTCTATAGTAAGTGTACACACACACACACACACACACACACACACACACACACACACACACACACACACAATGTATGGAACTGCTACCATCACAGTGTGTGGAGGTTTGTTGTGTAACTGCTGCTCACTGTTTGTTGTGTTTTACGTGAAGGGTTCAGAATATTCTGGTTTCCTCTGGGACTCCTCGGCTGGCATCCAGCTGAAAGAGGCCGTGGTGTTGGAGAGCGCTGCTGCTAACGGCAACGGGAACGACGCCCAGCCGAAAGCATACCTTGGACACTTCTATGTAAGTAACAGCAGCTCTGACTAAAGGGCAAACAGGGAATCATAATGAGTGTGTTCTGTTTGTGTGAGTTTATCTGGTAACTGATTTTTTGTGCATTCTTAAACATTTCTTAAACATTAAATGTGCATTAGGGACGTGACCGAATACTTATACACGATACAGTCAGAAGAGATAATGCATAAACAGATACAAATATAGATACAAATATAGGAGGTGCACTATGTTCTATTTCTTTTTTCTATGTTTTCTTTTTATTTTATTTTACAATAGCTTGTCAGGAAGGTTCACGTGCCATCTGGTTGAGACTGGAGTTGTGCATCAGGACTGGCATCTCACTAGTGACGTAGCCAGGAATTAATTAAATTATTAAACTAAAAACTGATAAGCCTGTTGCCGTCATGCTTTTCTGGGTGGATGCCAGACATTCATTTCATCATCGTCATTATAATTACACAGCGTTTTAGATCACCAGCCAATCTTGCCATATTAATAGCATTGCCATAAAATACTTTTATGACAGTTCCGTTGAAAAAGATTAAAATAAGAGGCTAGTTATTGTGGGAAATTATGCTTTGTTTTATAAAACCTGCTCTGGATCCGAATTCCTCCTGCAGTAAACCTACCGTACTTCACAGCTCGTCCTCTCGATATCGCTATGCTCAGAGTTTTCAAACAGTAATGCTTGGTTTCTGATTGGTTAATCCTGTTTCTCACCAGAGTAGCCAATAAAATATGATTAAACAAGCTAATGCACATGTTTATTTGACGACTGGGGCGGTTGCATGCAGAATCACAATGATGACCATTTATGGACATTGTTACAGCGCATATTACTGCACAAAATCTGTTAATTGACATTGAATAACATCGTATTTGCATAGTAAGTATGCTATAATGATGTTCATAAACAGTATATATGATGAGACGTGCCGTACGTGTGTTATATTAACCACCAATATGTACTTGAAACCGGAAACTTTTTCATCCACACACCTAGCTACGCCACCGGACGAGTGGGCGGGATTTACTTTCACACGGCGCGAGTGAACACTCGGATACGAAGCATGTGGGACAAAGAAACGCTACATTCATTAATGTGAACGATGCAGACACAGCATTCATTCATTCATCTTTAGTAACTGCCTGATCAGGGCTGCAGTGGTTTAAATTAGACTGCTAGTTTGTTTATATTTTGGAAAATAAACCCGGCTAAATTTGTTAGAAAATTTTTTTTTTTTTTTAAACTCTTCTGGTTTAGGATGTTTGGAGCACTAAACAGATACCGATAGTGTCATTGTGTTGCACCCTTAGAGCACATAAATACACAGAATATTTAAATAGTATTTAAAATATATGATGCATAAATACAGCCCATTTTGTGTGTTATTTTTTTTTAAATAAACCCAATCAAACCCAGTCAGCTCAATTCATCGCCTCATTAATAAATGCCTTATGAAGTTCATATGATCCATTATGACCTATTCATCATACTGCTGTGATGCTTACATGAATAAATTCGACTGTTTTGTCTTTCCGATACCTGATACATCATTAGCAGGTTCGTCCATCTCTGATCTTGGCAGTTCACACATCTCCTGTGTCTGATGTCTGTTTCTGTAACCAGATCGGATCATCCGAGCTCACCGTAGTGAACGTGCACCTCAAACCTCCATCGGCGCCGAAGCAGCAGAATGGGCGACACCACAAATCTGACGAGCTGAAAGCCCATAGACTGAGCCCTGGAGTACAGGAGACTCTGAGAGGTTGGTTCTTAATGTCCCAGAATGCACTGCGCTTTATGGGTGAGACTTATCGGCAGTGTGTCAGTGGGTTTAGCTGCACGGCTGGCTGTCTGGACGCTGTTTGTGCTGTTTGAGCTGAACTGGAGCGCAGTGCAGCGTAAGCACACTGACAGGATTTCTCTTCACTCGCCCGGTGTGTTTTGGTCAGAACCGCCTTGTGCTTTCTGTTTATTTTATAACACTTATTAGTGATATAGTTAACATGGTCTCATTTAATATAGTTTCTTCATTATAAGATGCTTTTTTGCAGATCATAGATCTATGGTTTAGATGTTACATTTACTAGAACTACGCTTGTATGCTTCCCAACATACATTATGGATTTTGTTGTTTTAAAACATTTTCCCTCTGCCTGCTAGGATTTTCTTGTTAGCAATTTTTAATGAAGTTATACAGCAAAGCAACACATGCTATAATTTGTACATTAGCCTAATATGACAACATTAGATCCGACCAGTGCACGAACGGAAATCAGTGAGCACTTCAGTAACTATCACAGCAAATTCCTAGCTAAAGTTCAGAGCACTCTGGGCTAGAAAGCAAAAACCTAAAATGTGAAACTGTTTTCATTATTAATTACTGTTTTGTCCTGTTACATACAATACTTTTGCCTAGCTTTCTTTCTTTCTTTTTTTTTTGAAATTTAAGAGCATTATTTACTGCTTAATTGGAAAAACAACACAGGAAACTGAAGCCTGAAATGAAGAAACCTCAGATCAGTTGGCTGCCATTATTTTCAAAAGTAATTTTGAAATTATATGCTTATTAACTTTCCAGGAACACTCTTAAAAATGACAAACTGCACCTTTAAATGCTGAAACCAAGCCTTTTAATCTGAAACTTCCTCTGAAACTTTATCTGAACCTCTAAAGCACAGTGTAAACCTGAGTATGCGATCATGCACTCGGCCTAAAATCTGTGCTCTGTGTGGGTTCTCTCTGTAGGGGTGAAGAACGTGTTGGTTGTCGGGGGCTTTGGTCTTCCTCCGGACAGCGCTCAGTTTGAGCCTCTGAAGAAGGAGAAGCTGAGCGCCCTCGTGCCTTCGTCCGTCAACACCAACATCAGCACCAAAGCACCGCAGGGATCCAGCTGCCTGGACAACATCTGGGCCAGCCGTAGCATCAAGAAGCTCTACACAGGTTTGTAGATGAGTGTGTGAGAGTGTGAGAGTGTGAGAGTGTGAGAGTGTGAGAGTGTGAGAGTGAGAGAGAGTGTGAGAGTGAGAGTGAGAGTGAGAGTGAGAGTGAGAGAGAGAGTGAGAGTGAGAGTGAGAGTGAGAGTGAGAGTGAGAGTGAGAGAGAGTGTGAGAGTGAGAGTGTGAGAGAGAGTGTGAGAGAGAGTGTGAGAGAGAGTGTGAGAGAGAGTGTGAGAGAGAGTGTGTGAGAGAGTGTGTGAGAGAGTGTGTGAGAGAGTGTGAGTGTGTGTGAGTGTGTGTGAGTGTGTGTGAGTGTGTGTGAGTGTGTGTGAGTGTGTGAGAGAGTGTGAGTGTGTGAGAGAGTGTGAGAGAGTGTGAGAGAGTGTGAGAGAGTGTGAGAGAGTGTGAGAGAGTGTGTGAGTGTGTGAGTGTGTGAGTGTGTGAGTGTGTGAGTGTGAGTGAGGAAGTTGTCTTATTAGAATTCACTCTAACAAATCATGGCCATCAGGAAGACGTGTGTTTTCTGAAAGTATGTGTACTCGCTATCATACATCATAACTTTCAGTAATTAACAACTGACTTAATAACTTAATTACTGGTTCCTACAAGAACGCTAAACATGACCTATACTACAGTGCTGATGAATGCTCATTTCTGATTGGTCTGAAGGTGTTGAAACGTTCACGCTTAGTGCAGCATGTAACTGTCTTTTTGTTGTGTGCGTGCACGTGTGCATGTGTACGTGTGTGTAGGTCATTGCTCTGTCATGAGGGAGGGCCTGACCAACCCCTGGATCCCTGATAACTGGTCTTGGGGCGGAGTGGCCTCGGAGCATTGCCCCATCGTGGCCGAGTTTTACACAGATTGCACAAATGAGAAGATGCTGAAGGAGCCGCTGCACAACGGAAGCAGCGTGGCGGTGGTGGAGAGAGATGACTTCACACCCAAACATGAGCGGTGACCTTTAACCTCGGGCTGTGGAGATTGTCATGGTGGTATGACATCACTACAGAGAGACTGAGATGAACTGAGACGGCGTCTCTTCCAGCTATTGTACAGTAGAAATAATTTTGAATGTAGAGAAATAATCAGATATTTAAAGAAATGAGATATATGTATGTATTAAATTTTTCAAATTACACAAGTGCTAAAAACTTTTTAATGAAGTACATGGAATAAAGCAATACTGAGAATTTAACTGCTCAACTTAATACAAATTGCATGTGTTCTAGATAGAGCTGTGTGTGATCTGATGTTCTTTCACTAAGCCTGATAGCACAGAGGCCACGCCTCCTTCTCTGTGACTGACACACAGAGGTCACGCCCATTTTACTAAGACTAACGGGCACAGAGGCCACACCTCCTCTAAAACGTTTGTTTAAGGAAGAGGTTTCCTCTGACTTCTCTATAGTAGGACAGCTACATAGTTACATCCTTCCACTGTGTTCCCATTCCATAACATTAACATTATGTAACACATCATTGCAACCTCATATTTCAAGTTCCACTCGATCAGCACTGCTAAACATCTGCAACTACAGAAACAAAGTCAGCTTAAGTGACGAAAGTCAACTTCGTCACTTAATGTCGAGCGTCGACTAATGAATTCATCATTAGCATGAGTTTTTACATTTAAACCATGTGACATCAAATCATTTAGGAAACATTTTCCCATCTGTAGAAAATCTCCATCAAAAATAAATAAATAATAATGCTGGGAATGGACAATTAAAGGTCAAACAGCAAAGCCAAGGTCGGGACATGACAGACACGCTGATGAGAGTCAAAAATGCAATGGTCTTCTCATACAAAGTTTTATAGCGCTTGAGTGTACGGACAGAGTTTAGTTCAGGTCACTGATGCTGATGTGAATAACCTGTGCGTGTGAAGAGCCAGTGCGAAATTTGGCCTATATATATATATATATAAATAAATAACAGGAGTGGAGTAGCAGCGCTCACACGTGTCAGAGTTTAAAAATGTAGATTTTCTACTCAGTTTGTCTTTTTACAGTGAATGCAATACTGCACAATGACATATATCCCTCTCGGTGAAGCATGGTGGTGGTATCATCATCCTGAGCTTCACCCTTGCTGACTTATCCCCTCTTTACGGACTCCTTTCTCTTTCCACTCTTTCAGTGGATGGACTCCTCTAGGAAGCGTCATGGTTATGACAATTTTCAAATAATAGGATTTCAGAACCAAACCCTAACACTTTTCCAGAACATTGGACCCCTGGAGCTTGTTGGTCTTCATGATGCTGTTTGTTTAGGAATGTTTTCTCCATTTATATTGACATCAGGTGACACTATAATTGTACACAGATGGACTTAGACAACTTCTAATTTAGTTGTTTCACATCAACAGGGGTGAATACTTATGCAATAACAACTTTGATGTTTTTCTTTAATAATTAATTTTGCAAAATATATAGATTTTTTCCCTCCACTTCAGCATTATGGGTTATTTTGTGTAGATTCATGACATATAATCTCCATTAAATCCATTTCAGTTCCAGGTTGTAAAACTACAAAATGTGGAAAAGTTCAAGGGGTGAATTTATGCAAGCCACTGAACTGAACTGGTGTGAGGACTGAGAGCGCCATCCAGTGGCAGCAGGACTGCAGTGACGCAGTGAGCTGGTCATCAGATGCCTACAGTTTCCTGAAATTAACATTAGTGCCAAAAGGAGGAAAATATTAGACTTCACGGCCCCAAGAAGGTTAACACACCTTAGTAATTATTAAACATGAATTTTAAATGACAGATTCACCTACAATTATGTGGATGTATGTAACGTGTGTGTGTGTGTGTGTGTGATAACTTATACTTTATGGACAGGTGGTATTGCTTTTTTTGTACTTTTTCTCTCACACTAATGGCATTTCTAATGCTAATAACACCAGTGAGCAAAATACCTCAGGGAAAAAACCTTGTTAGCTGTTTGTCGCTATTTTTCATCATTAACGTTTTTATTTTTTTTCTCATCCTATTAAATTGGTCTGGAAAAGCCCTAAAATCTCTCTCACAATCTTTTACTGACAGGCTTCAAAACTCAATTGAAACCCCACATTAACCAGCCAGTGGACCATGTTATAGCCTTAGGAGAGATGTTGACATTTATGACATGAATGAGTTCGGAAAAGGGTGATTTACAAGGATTATCTTTGCAATTTAAAAAAAAAAAAGCACAATGAGGAATACTGTGGTGGTGGGGACGTGGCTCAGACGAGCGTCAGCTGTGGACAGAGAGGAGGCGGGTCGAACAAGCAGGTAACGTGTAATGATTGTCACCTGGGTCTCATTACCAGCAGTCTACTTATTTGTGTCCTTTTGTGCTTTCGAGAGAGAGACAGCGACAAACAGACATTTACTTACTCATTTTATCCTTTTTTTCCCCCCAGTTATTCTGTATATAGTGTCTTTATATTGCCCTTAATTTATGTACATCGTTTGCACTATTTTTTGTTTATTTTAATCTATTAGAATTCTATTTTATTTTTTATTTTATTTCTCCTGATTTTACACTACCCTTCCCTTGTACTTGCTTTGGCAACACAAATGTACAATTATTTGTCAAGCCAATAAAGCACATGAAAACTGAAACTGAGAGTGAGATAGTTAGTGAGATAGTTATTGAGTTAGTTAAGTTAGTTTTGCTGAGTTTTGAAAGTGTGCTGAAAAGTGCGGACTGAAAAAACGTGAGCCCGGAACTATTTCCCGAGTTTTCCTCCTCACTCTCACTCACTGGGGTTCCCTCTCAAGTCCAGCCCTGGTTCTTCGACCACAGCATGTCATCAACAATCAGAGCAAATGTTAAGATCTTGTCATCAACCCAGTTTGTCAGGCATAGTGGAAGAAAACTGACATTGTAGAGAACTAAGGGGGGTAAATTTATTAGGATTTGACATGTCCATGAACATCAGAACACCACATGTGTGAGGAACTTCTTTTAAACTCCTGGTGTTCCTATAAGGCAATAATCATAATGAAGAAAACTTCTGGGGGAAAAAAAAGCTGTGTGTTTTCAAGCTAAATACCACAACACAAAACTGAAAACCTGCTAATTTACGAATCATCATATCTAATACTTACAAAGTCACAGAAATGTCCATCCACAACAAAAAATCTATAATATAAAAGATAAATACCGTATGTGTGGAATACAGAGTGTATCCCAAACGCTAGAGCTGGAAAGAAGAGATCTTATTATAACTAGTAAATAAAACAATCTAACGTATTTCACAATTTTGGAAGTTTACATTTTTTGATGGTGTTCATGAGTTTGACTCTTATTGATGCTTCTCCATACAGTAGAACCCATGGAAGTCCAATGGTTAGCAATTGATGCTAAGTCAAATTACAGTGTAATTTCAGTCATACAGAGCCTTTTCTTCATAAATCACCCACACATCTAAAGAAAATGCTGACGTTCCCAGTAGTTTCGTCTTATTTTCATTGTTACTATACTTTCGCATTGTGCTGGCTAGCTATACTGTTAGCCAGTACACATCTATGTATAATGTCCAGGAACCTAACCTAACTGCAAAGGACGGCAACCTGACGTATATAGCCACAGTGAATCATGGTGGTAGTAGCATCATAACTTGTGTGTTAACTGCTCGTGTCAAAAGCACACATTCATATACTCTCGTATGGTTTAATTACCCAGTAGACACTGCTAACAAAAAGGTTTCTCTAGAAAACATGACCTTGCACCATTATAACCTAGTAGCTATGCTAGTGTATGAATGTATGAGCTCTTTACATAACTCTACACACTTACCTAAAGTCTGCCAGTGCACACAGGACTATACGCCGATCACATATGACCTGTAGCTGTAAGTTATAGATAACTACCATAACTTTACACTTCTTCACAACTGACATACATTCACAGTGTGTTACGAGAATCTCTCATCCGCCCAGTGTGCACGAAAAACCATATGAACCTTTTAAAATAGTACCGAGACTACCGAGCGGTCTGAATAGAACACGTTTTAGGACAAAAATTTGCAAAATGAGGTCTGATTAGACCACATTTTTGGATGTTTCTAACATGGCTGACAGTGTAGTAGGAATGCAAAATGAATCCTAGCGTTTGGGCCACACCCACAAACTGGCATGAGCAGAGTGTGAAACTGGCAGGTATATATTTCTCCTCACAAGTTGGAACTTAATTTAAAAAAAAAAAAAAAAAAAAAAAAAGGTAATTTGTGATCCCAGCAGGTAGGTGGCACTGAGGCTGTGTTTATATTCATCCCGGTATGCCTGTTTCCCTTACCAGTGATGATGGAAACTATCCTTAGAAACTACCTTTAGAAAAATATACACTATCTCTGAATGGATTCAAAAGGACACTTGGGTTTAATGAGCATCACTCCTAGGCTGGTTCAGAGATGCAGGGTTGGTCACACTAACACAGATTTTTATCAGAATGATCAGGCCAGGTCGGTGTGGGAATCAGAGGTCACGGGGGTCTCCTAGCGTGCTCAGATGAGCGCTTGGAGCTCTTCATCAGTCAGCTGGTTGACCGCCATGATCTTCTGGAGCTGCTCGGCATACCGCGCCTGGTCCTGCAGGAAGTGAGGGATCCGCACGTTCTCCATCACAGCCAGGCCCTTCAGGCGCTCCACATCCTCGTAGGACACCTGCAGAATGTGGGTTAAATGAGTAATAACGTAATATCCTTATAAGACATCTTTACACCTTACACCTATACACATAAAAACTGCTTTAAGGTATATGTGCACAATAAGGAGTCATGCTCATTAAACAAGATTTAGCTTTTAAAATAAATTTTAAAAGAATTGTTGGGACTGCCAAAAGTTGGCGCGTGAATCTCACTGTCAGTGTTAAAAGTTGTACAGTGTTGACTTAACTGTGTCCTTGTTATTAGCGTAACTACGTACATTTTCTATTTGCAAGGCGGTGCCTTGTAATTAGTTCACATCATTCTCGATTCTGATTGGTCAGAAGGTGTTGCTTAATTTGATGAACAGCAGCTCTGACAATCGTGCAGCTGCAAATCACAGGTTTATATTAATGTCATATATTTCATATCATACATATCATACGTAGTAACAACTGACACATGGACTTGTGTGGTGGATGTTCCACAAAAATGGATTTGAAAAAGATGTAATTTATATGACGAGCTGCATTTTCTATTTTATTAACAAAAGAAGGTTGTTGAAGAGGTTGATGAGAGGCTGGTGAGGGAACGGCTTCTATAACGTACGTGATAACTGGAAATAACTTGTTTCAAAACAGGTACTTACAAATGGATCAAAAATACCATGT
>CM074944.1:3435768-3446659 GCA_037576815.1 Pangasius larnaudii | reverse complement strand
AGACATTTTTTAAAATATTTTATACCATATTCCTTGGATGTTGGTTTCTGGTTGGGACAAGAAACACTTAAAATGTGTTTATCATGATTACAAGAAATAAAATCATAGTTCTGCTATTTTTACTCTTTTTTTTTTAATGCCGTACTCTCTCTGTTAGTGTTATCTGTCACAGAATAGTGATAATATTAGCATAGCATGCATGGTTCATAGAGCTGAGTGATATGACGATATAATATTACAGTTGTCACGATACAGTTTTCACAGATATTCTGGATATTGCAAAATGTCTTATAGCATTTGTTCATTTTTAATGAATATTACATTTCTGTTGTTAATTTTGTGTCTTTAAAATTGTAAAATGTCAATATCTATTTTTTTGTTGTTGGTGTTTTTCCTCAGTTTGTTCACATGTTAAAGCATTTGCTTTTGCAGGCATTAAAAAAAAAACGCAATGTTGAACAAGATACAGGTTTAGATACAACACTATTGTTTTGCTGGCAGATGTTAGCAAACGCAGTGTATCCTGAATCATAGAAATGCCTTTAAGTACCACGACACAGTGGTTGTGTTATATCGCTCACCCCTAGCGGTTCGTCTGATCTACAGTGTGATCGTTCAGACAGTGTAGAAATAATACTGTAGCTAAGTAGCTCTACACCTACACCTGACCCCGACCTTAACCTCAATAACCAAACCCCTTCAAATTAAAGCTGGACTTTTCGTGAATGTTTTGCACATGGACACCAGACAAATATTCTGACAAGGTTAAGTCCGTCACACTTTTCCACTTTTGTTATGAGGACATTTAGTTCCCATGTAAAGATCAAAACAGAGGGAAAGTGTCTGTTTCACGTTCAAGATTGGCTCCAGGCTGCCTCCCACGGTCAGTCGCCATGGTGATAACCAGAAGTAGCACTGGAGTCCTCAAAATAAAGAGAAAGAGAGAGAGAGAGAGAGAGAGATGAAGAGGATGGAGGAAGAAGGAGGAGTAAAGAGGAAGAGGATTGACTACATACAGAGAGAGAAAGAGGCTAAAAGAGCTATAAAGAGGGAGAGAGATAAAGAGAATGGACTAAACACAGAAAAGGAGGGATGACGAGCAAGAGAAAAAAGAGAGAGAGAGAAAATGAAGAGAGTGGAATAAATAGAGAGACAAGGTGGAAGAGAGAGGGGGGATGAACTAAATAGAGAGCAGTGCAGACAGGGAGAGAGAGAGAGAGAGAATGTGTGTGTGTGTGTGTCAGGAAAACTTTTTATTGTGTCCTTTGAGAATGTGGACAAGGCGACTATTGTGCTCATGTACAAGATGTCAAACTTTCACACTCAAATATTCCGTAACTAGGCATGATTCTAGGCACCTTGGTCTATGGTGCCTGACCTCTGACCTCTGACCTCTGTTCCTGCAGTGCGGGAGACGTGGTGAGCTGCTGGTGTCTCTGTCCTACCATCCTGCCACACACAGACTGAACGTAGTGGTGCTCAAAGCCAAACATCTTCCTACCATGGACATCACCAGCCTGCCAGGCAGTGAGTATACACACCCGCCCACACACACACACACACACACACACACACACACACACACACACACACACACTGACCTCTTGTTTGACCATTCTTCTCCTGTCACTTCCTCTCACAGACCCGTACGTGAAGGTAAACGTGTTCTACGGCCGCAGACGCATCGCCAAGAAGAAGACGCACGTGAAGAAGTGCACACTGGAGCCTGTCTTTAACGAGTCGTTCGTTTACGACGTGCCCGCAGAGCTCATGGCCGACATCTCTGTCGAGTTCCTGCTCATCGACTTCGACCGCACCACCAAGAACGCCGTTGTGGGCCGGCTGGTGCTGGGGGGTCAGAGCCCGACGCCGTCCGGCGTCACACACTGGAGGGAAGTGTGCGACAACCCGCGGCGGCAGATCGCCAAGTGGCACAACCTGTCCGAGTTCTAACAGTCTACATCACTTTCCCTTGATCCCTTGACGATAAAGTTAGCAACCCATCTGTTACCCTTCTCTCATGTAGGTGTATTCTAGCCTGTGTGTGTGTGTGTGTGTGTGTGTGTGTGTGTGTGTGTGTCAGGAAACGGCCTGAAGACCATAATTGGGCCCTGCCGTTACACAAGGCACGATTTTACTTGAAAAGCGCCTGCGGTTCATTCGACAGGAGGCTGCCTATGTAGGCTCCATTTTCCTGCAGCGCATGAGCTCCTATTTGGAAGATAGACTCGAGGACCGCTGTCTACCAAGGTCCCTTATTTTGGACAAATGAAGAAAAACATGGCAGACTAATCCAGTCTGTCTCTCCGATATAATATTATGATCGCACCATAACCTGTGATAAAACGTAAGGCAGTTATTACGAATAATTATTATGAAAAGTGCAATATTAGCACATGCCTACTTTGGTGAAGTTTTAGAAGAATCACAAAGGACGTTCTCTAATTAAATGAATTTGGCTTTGCAAAAAAAAACAAAAACAGGACGAGCATCACCAGATATTCATCTGTTCAGGTTGTAACCACTTGCTGATGAAGAAAAAGCTACACCTTTCAGGAGCACTTGGATCCATTGAGAAGTTGACATCAGTACATCAAGTCTCCTAAATGTCCATTATTTTGGACACAACCAGTGATGGAGCGATGAAATTCTGTGGTTCGGTTAGAATGAATTATTATGAGTTATGTCAACTGCACACATCAGTTCCTGAGTCTTCATGAGTTCATGGCTTTTGTATTTATGCTAATTGCCTTGAGTGGGCCACAGATTTAGATTCATTCAGACTATAAACACCTTCCTTTCAATGAACTAGTACAAATGTTATTGCTAATAAGAATGCTTAACCTTTAAATCACACTGATTCCTGCTGGGAATTTTGTTTAACTAATTTCTCACCGATGTCATGGCAACTTTAGCAAAAATCCACAAAAATCCAATGGACAGGGTTGAATAATGGTAAATAAACCACAGAGGCTGATTAAGATCCACAATAACCAGTGCTAATGGGATAAATCGTGGCCAAAACACAAAGTGGGCGTGTTTTTGGCAGATTTACAAACAATATTTGCGTGAATTACGCCACATGCAGCACAGAAGCAGGAAACAGTATATAAATTAGATTTTTGCGTGTGCTGTTTGTTCTTGATAGTTACGGCGATCTCAAAGAGACTCTTCAGAAGAGTCGAACTGAAACTTGAACTTAACACACATTACTGTGCAGCAAGCGTGACGCTAAGATATTAGCACAAAGTAAAAGAGTGTGTGTGTGCCGTTCATGGGGTACAGTATGTCTGAAGGAAAACCTTTTCACAGTCTCTATTTTAATGCTGTTGGCATCGTCGATGTAAACGTGCTGTGAGACCCACAGTAAGTCATTATTTTTTAGAAACGTTATGATCATTTAGAGATGAGGCATAATGAGGCGTAATCTTGAAAAACTTTCTCGTAAAATGTATAATTTTGTTTTAAAATGGACAGAAACGTGCTTCCGCAAATTTAATACCTGCCCTTCAGTCGTATTTTCCCGAGCAAGTGTGACCTCCAGGTTTATTCTGTCACATTGTGGGTGCTAAGTTAATATGTTTGCAGTGACTCCTCCCTGTATTTTTTAGACTTTTCAGTAGAAACGCTCCAAATTGCTTATTAATTAAAGCAAACATGTAAAAATGATGTTGCTCATGTGAAAGACTCAGCTTGCCAACTTTGACAACACAAAGCGCTAGTTTACTAGGCTACTAACTTGGCTAGCTATTTGCGATGGCAGGGGGACATGGGGGTGTTTTTAATGTGCATGCTCATGTATATTCATAGTTCCTGGCATTTTTTAATGACAGTAAAGGTGTAAAGATGTTCCTAGGCCATTTTAGTTCCTAGTTTCTTTGGCCTTTATTAATCTACACACATTTTCATACATCATGGCCACTTGAATATGGATAAAAAATATTAAAGATTTCACTTTTATTTCAGTTGAAGAGATCCTCCGACACACTAGATTTGGCTTTGCGCTTTATGTAACCTGTCAAGAAAGTAAAAAGGTGACAAAAGTGTGCGATCTTTCCAGTTAGCCATGTTGTACATAGCGGAGTTTCCCGTAAATTCCTCCAAAACGTTCCAAAATGTTGCTGTTAATTATGAATACGTGTGTATTTTTAACGAACTCTTTACTTCTTTGCCTGCTTTTCCTATTATAGCAAACTATGTATAAAGTGTATCATAAGAGGCTCACGTTTCTGTAACGTAAAGTTTTGTTTTTATCTTACAGACACTACGTATCTCTATAGATTCACCCTTAAACTCAAACGATGACCTTTTAATGCACATAGACGTAATATTCCACCCTTCCTGGATGATGGGGAAACAAAAGGGGCGAGAAATATGCAGATACTTGCACTTTACGATTTTGTTTTGTAATTGTAGAAAAGAAAAAAATATATATGGAGAGAACCAAATAGCTGTGATGAAATTTATGTCCCATGAAAGAAACATACAGAATATAATGTTCATATATCGCTCAACCACTCATCCAGGGCTCTGATTGGTGGAAAATTTGCCCCGGCATTTACATCACTGTGTGTGATACATATATGGGCAAGGACGTGTGAAATGGCCTAAACTGATAGGGTGAACTTTAGGACAGCGTTGTAAGTATATAGGTGTTGTCCTCTTGCTCTCTCTTTCCCCTGTCAATCAGAACGGCGCTAGCCAATCAGAGGTGTCCGATAGCTCGTGTTCAGAATAGAGCAGGTACTGCTGTCCTGAGTGCTGACTTTAAACGCCACTGAGGAAGCATCGTCAGGGCTGATTTATATTTTTTCCTTTAATATATCCGTGTTGAGACTCAAATAATCAGTGACGAGGTGGTGTGGTGCATTACCACCCTGTAGTTGATTATTTTCCTCTAACCTCCTACACGTCCACGTCCTGGAGTGTTTTATTCCTCTTATACCATGACAGTTTGCCAGCACTAACAATTTTTTTGTATATTAAAGCTTGCCAGAGTTTTTATCCATTTTTAGTTATGTCTAACTACATGTCTACAAAATGTTAGTTCCCTCACCAGACTTTCTTGAAGTTAATAAGACAAAAACAAACAAACAAACAAACAAACAAACAAACAAAATGCAGCTTGTGATGTTACAGAGAAACATTAAAGCATAATGTCCTGAAGACTTTCCTGTGGAGGAAAACCTCTGACACTGGAGACTGTTAAACAGACGTCTCATTTCACCGTATCAACGATTATTCGTATGTCTTTCTTTGTGAAATAACAACACACTTGCTGACCTGTTTATTCTTAAACAATGTGAACAGTATGAACGGCTAAACTCCTCCGTATCACACCCATTTTAACTTTACTCCTATTTCCCCTCCTGTTGCTACAGTAAGGTGTGACCCTTCCCTCTTTCTTCGTCTTCTTCTTTCTAGGGAAGCATAAATCAGCCCTCAGCCTTTGCTCGTTCAGGTCATGTGACAGCTAGCGGGTGACTCGATTACATAAACGGGAAAGAAATCTTCAAATATTATGTTATTTCCAAATTTCCCACTCCTTTATGGATGACTGAAACTCTTTACGCACACTCCCACACACACGCACACACACACACACACATACTGATTTTCACCTAACCTTCTCTAAATTTGTCTATTGACTTTATTTGTTCTTTTAGTCATCGTCTCCTAGGAATGTCTCAGACATGCTGATGATGGTGATGAAACACTGTCTCCCAAACAGAGACTTAAACACATGGGCCCAGTGATAGTCAGACCTGGGTTTGTGTGCGTGTGTGTGTGTATGTGGGCAGGAAAGACAAGCAAAGTAGAGAAGCAGGAGGTGGCTCATATCTGCACTCATTAATTAAATGCATGTTCGTGTTAATTACATTAATTTCAGTCGGCTCATTCGTACGTCTTCAGCTGCGATTTCACTTCTCGCGCTGTTACTCCTCGAGCGACGTGCAGCCAGAAATCACATCGAGGCTGACAGCTGACCTTTTGGAAAGAGACTGCGTGAAATCACGACTAGCTAATTAGCTCGTAAGCAAAATCATCGACCTGTGTGAGACCACTGACAGTACAGTCTCAGAATTATTGGCACCCTTCATAAAAAAAAAACAAGCAAAAGTGAATGTATAAAATCGGGAAATGATATTTTGGACAATATTTTTTTTTAACACAAACTGTTTTCTCAAGTAGTGTAATTTTTCTGGCTTCAGATTTCTCAACAGTTTTATAGTTGTCAGGAATGGTGCAATAATTCAAGAGTTGACTGTATGTGAATTTAGCTATTTATATGTTATTACTGTAATGATGACCACTCAGTATAACACGTTTCATTCCTTTAATTTGTCGCCCATATGTGACTTTTTTTTAATAGTAACCTAAGGCAATGTAGATTTTTTTTAAGGATTAAATAATATCTTTTTCAGTCATTTCAGTCTACCACATAAGTAAAACAGGCAATGATGTTGTGATGGCTCGAAACAAGGAAATACGAGCGTGCGAATGTTTTAATTCAAGAAAACGTAATTGTAACAAAGAACTGGACTACTAGGACTAGACTGCAAGAAAAACACGCACACAGCAATGCTGGCAAAAAAAAAAAAAAAAAGAACAGACAGCCAGAACAAACCATAAATATATGTACAGTGTGATTAACTAATAACAAGACACAGGTGAAATAGGTAAAAGACTGAAAGAGATAAAGTAACAAAAACCAGTGATCTAGCAGGAGAGGTGAAAAATGAAACCAAAACAATAACTGAGAACAAGTAACAGGTAAGCAGTGCTTGCCATGCTGGGAAATGTGACGTGCGCTTAGAGGGGTTATTCATGACGCACACTTCAGCTGTATATAAGCAGTGTAGTTAACCATGTGGTTGAGTTCAGCCACTGAAACAGTATCAGTGATGCCAGCGAGGAGCACCACAGAGAAATCAGTGTTGTCTGAAAGCTCCATCATCCTGGCACAGCGTTATTGCTCAGAATTAGTTGCGGATGCCTTATCAGTTCCAGTTGGGGGGCGGAGCTTATTTCAGGGCTGTAAACTGTAAATGCACACTGCTAAAATGAAGAAACTAGTAACATCCAGTACAAGGTTGTATTATACTGTATATTGCAGTTGTTTCGACAGTATCCTCGGAATGACGTTATTATTACAGGATTAGGAGCACGAACTCCTAAAAACGACAAAGCGCACCTTTAAAGACTTTCTCTCCTTACTCGCGTTTTGACGCACCTTTTCAGACTCATCACTGAAGAATATAATCATTTCTCTTTAAGGCTATAAAGGGTTTCAGTCATCCAGATAAGTTTAAATGCCTCGTAGAAGTGAGGCCAGGCAACTGCAGTTGTCCTAAGAGCTTCCATGGTACATCGATACATCAGGAACCGATTAAGAAATGTTTCCAAAATAACGCAAGTACAGGACCCTTGATGCACTACTGCTACGTTTAACATTTTCTTACACACATGTATATGATATACTTGATTCTGCGCAGTGCATGCAGGAACAAAACAACAGGGAAAGTAAAATCTTAAACATCGTAAATAGTACTATAATATATGCTGTAATATTACGTGCTCCTCTATCACATCTCTGCTTTAGTGTAGGTTGGTGTACAGTAGCCTAAATTATACCGAAGTTTTGATTAAAAAAAAACAAAACAAAACAAACAGAACACTTGTTTCCTTTTCTCTTTCCCATTCAGTGCACAAAGCAACCCAAATGAAAAGACAATAACGCAAATTAAACGTTATACAATTTATATATTTTTCGCCTTGTGCATTCTTGATTCTTTGGCATACAAAGCTTGTTTATATGTGTATAAATAAATATGAGCGGTTGTAAAGTATTGCTTGTCTTAATGCACTATCTGGCAGTGGCACTTTCTGCCTTTATTTATTTACTTTTTTTTTTTTTTGTTATTTTATATTTGAGAGTCCTGCCCCTTTCTTTCCTCTCCAAACTCCAGTCTCACAGGTCTTTGCTGTCATGTGTTGTACAGTAAATTGAGATGCAAAGCAAAATTTCATCCCAATTCAAAGATGCAAAGTTTTATGTGGAGATAAAAACGCTTCTAATGACACATGATGTGCATAACGCTGTAATAAATCTATGCTAAACTTGTTACACTAATGCTGATGTGTACTGTATGGTGAACTGGTTAACACAATGAACATGCAAATAAAATCTAAACTGATCCACTATGCTTGGGCCTTTTTCCATTTCTGCAGGCAAAGTGTGCTAGACACGAAGTCAGACATTTAGATTTATTTAGCATCTGCTCTTCTGCAAAACGATTAATTTATTAGTTTATCGGTTTATGGTTAGATTTTTATGTTGTCGAATATCCAAGAGACAAAGTTCATTCCTGTTTATCACTTATTATAGCTATAATAAACAGTTATTCCCTCACCATCTCCTATTTTTTCCTCTCTTTCTCTTGCTTGCTTGATTTGATCTCTCTCTCTCTCTCTCTCTCTCTCTCTCTCTCTGTCAAAAAAAAAAAAAAACAGCTGGAAAGCATAAACTCCTCTGTCCTAAAGACTTTTCTGAGCTGGGAAACTTTCACTGTTACAAAGCACTTGCACCTGAGACTCCTTCCATAAATGTTAAATAAAGATCTAAAAAAGTCACCACATCAAGGATTATACATTGTACTTAAAAAAAATCTGTTTATTATTAGTCGTAGGTTATGATTATGTGGAGCGTCTGAAGTACAAGCCCCTGTGTATGAGCTGTAACTACAGAAACAATAACGTGTTAGCATAAGATAGCGTACGAGCGTGCCAGTGATTACCTATTATTCATGTTACAGCGTAACTACTTTGCTGTTCTAAAGAAAATAATGCACGTCTTCTGACCAATCAGATTGGAGCATTCAGCCGTACTGTGGTATGAAATCATTTAACTTACAAGGTGCTTGATTTAAAAAGGAAAAGAGAAAATAATAGCGTACTTGTAGCAACGCTTTAAAGAATCCAGATTACTGATTTGACGTTTTCACGTTATCAGATTACTCACATACATGTAAACCCGTTAATCGAATTATTACCAAAAGCCCAAGCCAAAATCCTTCGGGCGTTAGGACCCAGCGCCAGGGCTGACCGCGTCAGTGGTTCGTGTATATGTGTCTATATGTGTGTGTGTGTGTGTGAGAGTGTGAATGTGAGTGTGAATGTGAGTGTGTGTTTACACTTAGGCAGTATTGTGCCACTTATCAACTTTGATTAAAAAAAAAATGATCACATACATTAATATAAAATTAACAATGATGACAGAAATACTGTGACAAAAGGTGAGCAATCATTTTATTATTATTTTTTTATTAATTATAATATTTTTAATATTCATTCTCATGAAACTGAGACTGTGATGTGTGCAAAAAAGTGTGGTGTGTTGGGTTTTTTTTTGTTTGCAGATTTATTTTTGTTTATATGACATGATTTTTTGGGGGGTTTGTATTCAGACCATAAAAACAGGCGATGAAACGAGTTCATTTGTTTGAGTCTGAACTTGAGGCAGTTGGTTGTTGTTGTTTAAACTATTCAGCAGTGCTAAAGTTCCTCCTAACATCAAAAAACGCTGACAACGTGTAACTCATTCTTTAAACAAGTAATTTACTGAATCTGCAAACATTTGTCGTTGGAAAATAAATAACACAACTACTTTAATTTGTTGCTAAAGCATGCAGTTATTAGATTTTCCCCAGCGGTCAGCTCTGTGGTCACTGTGTGCTGCTTTGTCTTACCAAAAGTCACATCGTTTATTATTAAATTTAACACGTTCATACACAATATCATAGGTTTTATATGTATATTAAAAAAAAAAATAATAAAATGATGTTCGACGAGTATATTGAAGTGATTCAGTATCGTATATCTAACCCCGAAGCTAGCTTGATGTATTCATGGCTAAATGAACCATGTTACTCATAACAGGTTAAGCCAAAGGGCTACTAATGACCGCGGCCTACAATTCATCACGAATCCCCGAGCTTTCCTGACGCCTGAGACCGAACACAGAAGCGTTCCAGCGGCGTGGGAGTGAGCGAGCTCTCGCTGCATCCCCGTTCCCAGCTTCTCTTGTGCTTAGAGGCGTTTTTTGAGATTTTACAGTTGTCAGGAAAAAAAAAAAAAGAAATGTTAAAACTGTGGTTAATAACTGTTACACTTTAAACAGGCTTAAAGAAGAAGTTGGTAGCATTCGTGTGAAAGTAATAATTGTGCTTGAAATATTGAGAGAATGGATATAACTTGTAATTATTAAAAAAAAAACAAAAAAACGCAGACACACATAAGTGGAAACTACTGATGCACATCACTATCCAGTCTAAAGTTCAGTAATGTCTTTTCAAAGGCTAGTTTTATCATGTTTTCACTGAAATCCTTTCAGAGAGGTGGGGATTATTATGTTTAATCAATTCATGCAACATTAAGTAATAATATCAGGATAAAGTAAAGTGGATATAGTGGTTAATGTTGTGTGCATCACATTGTCACATGAATAGTTTAACCAAGTGACTCACTTCCTCTTCTGTGCCAAAATTGGTCTCTGGGGTCGACGACACATGCTTCACACACACTACACACACTATACAAACTATACAAGGACATATATTGTCGACTTGCATGTAATTCAAACGTCTCTGCTCGTGATGCTACTTTTCATTTTGAATTCTATATTCATATACATCATATATGGCTGAAAGTTTGTGCACACCTGACCATCACAGCCATATGTGCTTTTTGAACATCCCATTTCCAGATTTATTCCCCTTTTGCTGTTATAATAAGCTCCACTCTTCTGGGAAGGTTTTCCACTAGATGTTGGAGCGAGGCTGTGGGGATTTGTGTTCATTCAGCTACAAGAGCATTAGTGAGATCAGGCGCT
>CM074944.1:3413219-3425627 GCA_037576815.1 Pangasius larnaudii | reverse complement strand
CTCAACTGTTAACAACCATCAAGCAGCTGGAAGCTCATCTGAGTCTCAGCAGAAAACGTACGTCCTCATATACTCACATCTCTCATCCGCACGCCTCGCGTCCTCACCTACTCACGTCTCTCATCCTCATGTCCTCACATACTCGCGTCTCTCATCCTCACATACTCACGTTTTCATGTCTCTCATCCTCACATACTCACGTCTCTCATCCTCATATACTCACATCCTCATGTCTCTCATCCTCATGTCCTCACATACTCACGTCTCTCATCCTCACATACTCACGTTTTCATGTCTCTCATCCTCACATACTCACGTTTTCATGTCTCTCATCCTCACATACTCACATCCTCACGTCTCTCATCCTCACATACTCACATCCTCACGTCTCTCATCCTCACATACTCACGTCTCTCATCCTCACATACTAACGTTTTCATGTCTCTCATCCTCACATACTCACGTTTTCACATCTCTCATCCTCACATACTCACATCCTCACGTCTCACACACTCACATCAAACTTTTAAATCAAACGCAGGTGTTTTTTTGGCCGTGTCCGTGACTACAGTAGAATAAGTGCTGATTATCACAATATATCGTAAAGCTGATTATTAACAGTCCTAATCTCACTTTCACTCACAGCTGTGTTGTTTTTAACTGAGCTGTGTACATTTTTGTGTATTTCCGTGTGTTCAGTGATGCGGTTAGGGAACTCGGCTGAGGCTCTGGAAGCAGCGAAGCGAGCTGTTCACCTCTCCGACTGCGTGCTGCGGCTCTGCATCACCGTCTCCCATCTAAACAGAGCCATGTACTTCGCCTGCGATAACCTGCTGTGGGCCGGAAAGACGGGGCTGCTGCCTCGACTCGACCAGGACAAGTGGAGCCAGCGGTCATTCAGGTGACTTTTCTTTGCTTTTGTCCTTCATTTTATTTCTTTTACTTGTTTTATTTTCTTTTTTCCTTCCTTTTCTTTTATTATCTCTCTCTCTCTTTCTCTGTAGGTATTACCTGTTTGCGCTCATCTTGAACCTGACCCGTGACCTTTACGAGATCTACGGTTCGATGGAGCGTGAGCGGCGCAGCACCTCAGCCAAAGCTCATCTCTCGGGCACCGTAGAGAACGGCGAGATCCCCTCCGCCATGTCCTCCTGCACGTCCGTCTTCACGGCCAGGCTTCAGCAGCAGCTGCGTCTGCTCACCGCCGTCCTGCGCAGCAACCCTCCGCTCCTTCTGGACACGCTGAAGAACCTGTGTGACGTCTTCATCCCGCTGGACAAACTGGGCCTCTATCCTACCGGGCCGGGATTCGTGGGGGCGTGTGGTCTCACCTCGTCCGTTCTGTCCATCCTCACCGTGCTCTACCCCTGGCTCAAACTCAAACCCTAAACCACCTTTCAGTGTCATGCCATGAACCAGCGCTGAGTCTGAACTGAGCTGCTGTCAGAAATTCCCAGTCTGGCCAATCAAGACAGAGTGTGCTGATGATGTCACAACTGTCAGAGGAGATGGAGAGCAAAAGGAGGAGGCACGCGTGGGTGTGTGTTTGTGTGTTTGCTATACTATGCATTAGGCATGTGCTGATAATCGTAGTGCGTTCACGTTATACCAGAATTGCAGTAATGCCCGATTACAATAAGACAACACTTATAAAACGTGTTCACGTCTTTATACGTCACGGAATTATATGCAACCAAAAAACATAAAAAAAAAAAAACAACCCTGGCTGTATATGCGTATAACTGTCAAGCATCCCGTATTATTTTATATAATACTACACCACTGTTGAATTCTCTGTTCTGATTGGTCAGAAGTAGTCGATTAATTTTGTGTAACAGCAGCTAGCTTTAACACGTTATTGTTTCTATAATCACATACACAGGGACTGTCCGCATAAACAGACTTGAAAAAAAAACACTTTCATTTAGTATTTTTGGAAGTCTGGAGTGTAAAGCTGTAACCTACAGTTTTCCAGCATGGGAAAGTCTTCAGGATGTGGCTTTTTTGGTAAAGTGATGTGGTATAAGAGGAGGAAAAAAAAAAAAAACTTGCGCTGGTTTTGGGAAAATAATCAACTTCAGGATGGTAAGAGTAACTCCGCTGCATTGTCGATTATATATAGTGTCATTCCTGAATTGACTGCATCATAAATAGTGCAGTTTATTAGTATTTTTTTTTTAATCTGAAAGATGTTGCTGAATTTGGTCAGTGTTTCCACGTCGGCTGTAATCTCTGTATGATAATTACCTAAAACCTAACACCACACATACAATATCATTTTTGTTCACCCCTGAGAAAGACAGGATGGTTAGTATAAGAGACAAATACAGATTCAGTCATGTTGTTAAAAAAAAATCGTGATTATTGTAAACTGGGATGAAAGGTTATATAGTGATATGGAAGTGTAATATTAGCACATGTCTATGATATATCTGTTGTGTGTGTGTGTGTGTGTGTGTGTGTGTGTGTGTGTGTTGGTTTTGTCTTCTCTTTTTTTGCCCGAGGATATTGTTCCCAAGCTGACATCTTCATGCATCTTCACAAATGAAAGTAATAATTCCATGTTAATCCCTAACAGTTCATATTTGGAGTTCTGTAATGGTAACGTACTAAATGCACTTCACGTCAGTGAGCTCACAATTTAAATATGGCCTAAATATTTTATTTTAATGTGAACAAACTGTAACTCTGAAAGGTTACTCTGAAATGGATGACGAGACGCACTGAAACTGTACTTTAACCCTGTTTGCGATTGTTTTTCGATGTGTGACAGGTTACTGATTCATTCGTCTATAAATTATTAATCAGAACTGACTGCTGAATCCGTCTCGATTTATGGATTTCTTTTAATAGCATCTCCAGAGGGTGCGACATTTGGACATTGTTTTTATTTTGTATGCAGCATGCCATTAATGCAACAAATCTAATTCATTGTACTGTTTTTTTTTTTTTAGTGTTTCAGCTAAATTACAGATTGTTTACTGATGCATCATCAGCTACTGATGAAACGTCCTTTTCGGCTTATGTTAAAGACTTCTAAAGCTGGAGTGAGTAACAAAATAAACATCTTTTAAAGGAGCGGTTTGTAATTATTACAGCCCTGTGGTATTTGTGAAGTGAATTGCAGTTGCAATAAAAACATTGACACACCTCCCTTTTCCCCCTGATTAAACTATGCTTTGAAATGTGCCATTTAAGGAAAAAAAGGGGCAGAGCTCTGGGGCGGAGCTTATTTCAGGGCCTGAAAAATATTAAATAGGCCTGACATTAAGAAACTGGAAGCAAGGTGTTTTCTTAACTAAATTAGAATTAATTTAAGTCTAGGAACACCTTCAGCTCTATAAACTGCCCCTTTAAAATAACCAGCAGTCTGACTTTTATTTTTATTCAGCTTGTTATACAGTAAATAAAAATCAAAGTCATGTTGGAAAGGAAAAAGTCACTGGCTGATTCACCTTAACTGCGTATTAAACTTCGTAATGAACATGTGATCTTTAACGCAGTACAACATTTATTTTATAATGAAATTGCCTTTTTTTTTGTTTGAACAACTTCATCAACTTGACACTTTGGTTAACGGTTTCCTACATTACCCACAATGCCGTTTGTCTCCCTGTGCATACTGAGGCAACGGGATTTAACCCTTGCTTCATTTCTATGTAAAGAGAGCGATGCAGCGGCGCTTTAGTCCTTCAGTCTGTATAACTCTCACACCTCCTCATCTGTACGCTCTGCTCAAACAGTGCAGCTTCCAAGTCTTTCATCGACGTCTTCGCGCTCGTCATCTCGCAGCTCGCTAACTAGCTGAGCCGAGGCTGACGTAATTTAGCACGACCGTGTCCTACAGCTGCATTGCATTCTGGGACTTTGAGTTCAGCGTATGCACTAATGTTTCGACTACTTCTGTGTTGGATTTCTCATTAATGCTAAGTTGATTGTTGCTGAAAAAAGGGTGAGGGAGTCTTTAGGAGCTAACAGTGAAATGTGACATGTGACTGTAAACCTCTCTCAGGAATAACAGCAACCAACAAGTCGCATCAGTAATCACATGACAGAAAATTCATTATAAATAGAGTTCTTTTATTTCAGGGTGAAGCTTTGCTTTAAAATACACGCAGTCTTTGGTGCTGTAGTTAGCAGAAAGTTGTGAGTCCTTGAGCAAGATCCTGATGGAGTCACAGTGATGCAACTTTAACACACTGGTACGAAGATTCTGCCTGAAATTAATCATGTATCCACTAGAGGGCGCACAAACACAATGTTTGGACAAGCTAAACAAAAAGTCTGAAATCCACGGAGTTGCAGATTTGCCAGGAAAAACTACCAATGTATTGGCACCCCTCTACACCATCTATCGGTGGAAAGAGACTACTGCAGGACTTGGCATGTTTTCAGCACAGCAGTGACACTAATGTGATAGTGTGTAGGTCATCAAAATCTCATCTTTCCCCGTACACAGTGTGTGTGTGTGTGTGTGTGTGTGTGTGTGTGTGTGTGTTAATCATCTTCATGCCTTAATCAGAGTCATGTTCTGAGCACAACACTGCTGCTGGTTGGTGAATGTTTAAAAAAAAAAAAGGAATCCACCCTGAAACTGACACTAAGATCCTTAAAAATTCAATAACACTGTTGTACCTGATACACTCGTATCAACACACACACACACACACACACTACACAACTTTTAGCTTTAACTAGGTGTCTGGTTGGGACTTTTGACCAGGTTAAAAAGTTAAATGCATTCCATTTGACATATTTTGCTGTTGATGGTGTGAGCAGCCATTTTGACATGTGGAAAGGAAGAAAAATGTAAAAACCAACATAAAAACATACTCTAGTTGAAGCACTAGCATGCACAGACAGTATGCAGATTCACTCAGATGACTCGAGGGGTCTCGACGTGTTCATTACGTATTCTTTACACGTTCTTTATGTATAAATCACATGGTTTGGAGCTTGAGAGGGTGTGCAGGTGAGGGAGGTAAGGCATAGACAGAATTCTGAATGTTGTGAATGATCCACCATGTGAGTCATTTACTTCTGCTGTGTGTATGTGTATGTGTGTGTGTGTGTGTGTGTGTGTGTGTGTGTGTGTGTGTGTGTGTGGGATTGTTTGTTAACACCTGGAGGGTCTCCCTCATCATTGTTATGCATCAGGAGCTCCTAATTAGTCTCTCTCTCCCTCTCACATATTCATCCCTGTATCAAGTGTGGACAATGTGCCAGATTTCAAGTACATCTGTTTAACCGGAAGATGTTTCCTTTCACACTGCCCACACTCGTCTCTCTCTCTCTCTCTCTCTCTCTCTCTGTCTTTCACTTAACCTTTCTCTATCTTGCTAACATTTTCTGTCTTTATCGCTCTACTTCTGTCTCCCTTTTTATCTCTGTCTCACTCTCTCTATCTGTCTCTCTCCCACTTTATCTGTCTGATTTTCTCACCCTCTGTTTATCTATCTCCCTCTTTATCTCTGTCTCTCTTTCTCTTTCTAGTCAGGGTAGATCATTGATTGCTGTTCTTCTTTCCTTCCTGTGCTGCGCTTCCTCCTTTCCTGGATATTTGTGATGTTTTCGGTCATTTTGAGACACCAGAAGGACACACACACACACACACACACACACACACACACACATACACACACACACACACACACACACACACACAGCATCATCTCTCTCTCTCTCTCTGTGTATGTGTGTGTAAGAGACATTAGTATAGTTGACGCTGGGCTTTATTGGCTTTAGTCACTGAATGAAGTAGCGCCAAATTCGACTGGATCCTCATTCACAAAAACCTATTGTGTGTAACCATCTGTGTTTTCAGCTTAAAAACAGCACTGATTCCATTTTCTCCCATGAGCAGGAAGCCTTCAGATACTCACTCTGCTGTGCTTTCTTTAAGTTTTGGTTCCTGTCACCGGTAGGTTATGAGTACAAATCCACCAGGAGTCCCTGAGCAAGACCTTTAACCCTTAACCGCTCAGTTCTGTACTTGGATCGGCTCATCAGTAAGAGGCTTTTAGATAAACGCATCTGCTAAATGAATACATTTAAATAAAATGTAGCCTGTCTGTTCAGGTCTGTTAGTGGTGTAGACGTCAGCGTCTACAATCTGACTGTTCTGCAAAAATAGCTTTGTATAAAGAAAGCAGTGATGAGATCAACAACAGCTGCATGTTACCTTTTAAAGTAATACACTGTCTATCTGGATATGAAATGTGAGCTTTCTCTGTGTCTGTGTTGTTGAACACTGAATAACTGAACAGATGTGTTGCCTCGAGACCTGTTTATAGCCTGCTGGACCTCCTGATGTAAATGGCTGTTTTAAAGTATTGGGGACATCTCGAACTTTTTACCAACAAACAATCGAGTTCCAGCAAGTCAACAATAAACAGAAACAGAAAAATAAAATCAATGGTTATATCTTATATAGTTTATTTAGTAAAATTAATCATTTTAAAACCATGGTATATAATAGTACATTTAGTACTATCTTTTCATTTAAGTGAGTAGTCATTGGTGTGCAGTGCTTACATTTAGGGACAGAAAGACTTAAACAGAATTAGTGCAAAAAACAGGAAATTAGCATATTTTGCCCTTTAAATGAACAGGTCAAATGCTAGCACTTGTTTCCGGTCCACAAACCAGAGAAAGAAACAAAAATGCTACACTGACTCACAAAAAAAGCAATTTTTTTTTGATAGTATGTTTATCCATAACACTTTCCGGTTGCCTCATGCGCTTCACCGTGGAGAGACACACTACTAGCGTGCTACACTGCCTGCTGCACTACACACATCATCCAAGCATGCATTCTGCTCATCTGTAGGAAGCGTTCTTACTAGTTATATAAATGAAAACATACCTTTTCAAACAAACCCAAGCAACACACAGAACAGTGCAAAACTGTCATGCAAAACTGTCTGTTAACAGCACGTGATGTGAAAATAAAGACCCGGCCATCACAGACATGATCAGGAGAGGACGAGGACTACGGCTACACACAATCTTACCCGAACCAGGAATTTGAGTGTTCTCATATTTTCATTGCTCTTCATTTATGATAAGTTAATTTACATTAAAGCTTCAGGTTTCTGGACAATGAAAAAAATTTCTCCTGTCTGATGGGCTAGTTATACTTTTATTTACTCCTTGGGCAGATCCGAAAAGTGGCCGGCACGTGAAATGGAATCCGATTGAAACACAGAGCTGAGCAGTTGAAGTTTTGCTTTGGTTGAAGAACCTAACCGTGGCTCTCGGATCGCTCGTGATTCAACCTCATAACCTTCTGATCACTAACGCAGAACCTCAGTCACTCCGGTATTACTGCCTCCATCACCTAGAGCCACTAAATGAGTCAGTGTATGCAAGTGTGTTCATGTAGGAGTGATCATTTACACCTGAGGCTCTCCTTCATCACTCATCTGCATCAATACCCCTGATTACTTTGTGACTAACTACTCATTATGAATCATTTTTACACTCTTTTTGTGTTTGCATGTGGTTTACAATATTGAGTAGACAGGATCATGAGATGAGAATACACTTGAGAGTGAAAAAAAAAAATCATCACATGCTTTAACACACATTTTATCAGCAACTGAATATTATGAGCTGTTAAACAGGGCACATGATTGGAGAACGTGTAGCACTTCGTAGTTAGTTTGCTCATCCTAATCCTCAGGTTGATGCTTTCGCTTATCACCATGAGATCCTTATTGCCTGCAGTCTCCATGGCGATACGTTACCAGGCGTATGATCAAGAGAAAGTGTTCAGTAATGACATGCCGTATTAAAGACTCCTTTGGTGGAGTGTAGATGGAGGCACTACCATTGCCTTTGTGTTAAACCTTATGGCTGTCCGTGTCAAACTGACCTCAACATCATCTCTGTAATATGCATACGAGTTTTAAAAATAATGTTTCATTAGAGAAACTGAACCAAAGCAGATGCAAGTTGGAGAAAACCTTCACAATGTTGTTCCACCTAGGGCCAAAATTTAATGAGGTCATTGGCTGTATCTTGACTCCTTCCTGGTTGTTTCTTGACCTTCCTGGTTCTTTTGGGTCATATTTGTGGGTGCTAATCATTTTGAAAGCATTACTTTTTTCAACTAATCCCTTGGTAGATTTTTTTTCCCCCATTAAAGTGCTACTGTGTGTTTATTTCAGTCAACAGAGCCAAATCTAACCCAAAGCCCTGACTCTTACTCTAATACAGCTGGAGTTAAACGTGTGCTTCAAGGCAGCAGTTTATTCTACTGAAATTTTAAAATATCTCAGACACGTTGTCATACATTAGAACTTATAAACAAAGTACAAACATATTATGAAGATGGAAATCCTTCATCAGGCTTAATATTCAGATGATTATTAATGGATAAGCATGCAGAAATGAGCAGTAATAGCAGTAGTGATTCTTTTTTAGAAAGATAAAAACCTGTAACTATCCAAAGAACCATTAAGGAACTACTTTCTTTAGGAGTGTATGTTCTGTCATTAACATTTTGTCAATGTTCCCTGTTTGGAATATTTCAGAAAAACAATTTATGATTTTAATATTAAAATTATTATTACAATGCTGATTTTTTCTATTTTTTTGTTCCTGAACTTTCTTTGATTTTGAGGCATTTGGATTAAACCCATTGAATTTAAATGACCAGCCAAATCAGTTAGAACCTAAAGGAACTCGGTAATAAATATAACTTTAATAAAGGTGGGTTGTGATTTCCACCAATGTAACCAAAAAAAATGGAGAGAGACCACCTTGCTATTCTTCATGGACCACCCCATGGTTTCAGTGAATCCCATTTCCACACAAATGTCCACATACAAACATTTCTAATGATATTATACAGTTATAATGGAGAATGGTTTCTAACAAAAGCCATTTTGTGCCATGGATGGATAATCTGTAATAGCAGCTTTTATTTAAACGTAGATTCCTCACACCACCCTTTTTTCCCCCTCCCTCTTCTTAAACCTGGTGTACTTTGCCAAGCCTGACTACACTTGAATAAATCAGATATGCAATATCAGCTGACCTAACTCCTGAAAACAAGACCTACAGCAAAGACCATGAAGTGCACTGTGCTGTAATTACACAATTACTGCTGCACATTGCACCCCTCCTCCCATCTCAGACTTTAGGTCACGGCTGCCAGGTTCAGGTTTAATAATCATTTTTTATATAGTCCTTTCACAGGTCACTTGCGTAAGGTAGAAACTGGCGTGTTCGTATGTACAGGGGTCATGGTTACCACCAGGCGCTTGGGAGAAAAGCTGCCACTCATCAGTTTTAGTTAAGATGTAGACACTAGAAAAGTTAACATGTTGATATTTTAATTATCTGGAATCTGTAGGTACAACTTGGTGTACTGGTTTACATCTATGCACCAATCTGTAATCTGGATTTCTAATGATAATGAGACTTGGAACAGTATGTCCATCAACGGTTTCATTACTATTCTATACAACGTGCCAAGAACTGACCACAAGGCGGGTGCTATTTGCGAGAAGGTGCTTGGACCCTGCAGGTATATTTTATATATAGAGTTTTATATATATATAGTGCATACCTCTGTATTACCACAAACACAGCTGAACCTGGGCTGTAAAATAAATAAAGTAAACTAAATTATTCGTATTGCAGTATTACTGCATCATTACCCTGTCCTCAAAGAAAACTAGCCAATGATAATTATGGTACTTACCCTTTTTTTTTTTTAAACCCAACACGCATCCCATACACGCATCTGGTTAATATTTAGATATTTAGAAATTAGCAGTTAAAAAAAAGGATGTGTTACTGACAATTTGATCATATTGCAGATTAACAAAACAGCAGAAGCACATTTACAGCCAATATTTAAAAAGAAGCATTACTTTAAGGTCTTCTTGTTTTTTTTTTCCCTCCCAATGCTGTTTTTCTCCCAAAAAAGACAAAGATATCATCTCCGTAGAGACACAGATGACTCAGATGACTCAGAGGGAGAAATGTGTGTCCTTATGCCAGGGTGAGGTCTGATTTATAATCAGCAGCTGAACTACTACAGCAAGTTCATTTGCACTTCTAGTCGAACGGGGTTGCAGTTCTGTTGGGGGGAAGAAAAAAAAAATGAAATGTCATGATAAACTTTTTCTCATTTTAAAGAACCTCATTATTTAAAGACACCAGAGATTGAAATAGCAGACTTGAGACAGAAAAAAAAAAATTCAGAAGAATATCCATTGAATTCTTGACTCTGGTTGATCAGAAGCTGTTGATCCATTTTCTGTATCAGCAGCTCTGACAGTAGTGCCAGCGGCAAGACAAACCACAGGTTTACACTGTGCTTGTAATATGTTATTATTTCTATAACTAACAACTTGTATGCAATTGCTGATATAGTGAAGTTTTCTGTAAAGAGATTTTTGGAAGGAGTCGCTAGTGTCAGTGCTTTGTAACAGTCAGACGTAAAGCTGTAACTTCAAGTTTTCCGACAGTCTTCGGGACTCACTACGCTTCCTGGTTTCTTGGTAACATGACCAGGTATATTTTTTTGTCTTATTTTTTTGTCTTCTAGAGAGATAAAAGCAAGGCTGGTGAGGAAATGATTGTTTGTAGCTGCTAGGACATAAGTGATATGTACTTATTTTGCAACATTAAACATTTACAAACATTAAATGCAAATAAAAATGGAGTAAAATGTACATGTAAAAATATGTCGCTCCTTAATACATAAACAAATGTCATTTTTGGCAGTCTGCTGTGGTATAAGAAGAATAAAACTTTCCGGGAGCATGCCGTTATAGGAAAAGAATCCACTTTGGTTTGGTAACAGTAACTCTTCTTTGGTGATGTGGACTGGATTTCATCCTCATGCAGATAAAAAGTATAAAAGGTAAGAAAATGATATGTGAAAAGGATATTCTGCTTTTCACAGAGCTCTTGTCAGCTTCATATCAAGAAGATGAAAAATGGACTTGGATTTGAAAATCAAGTACTTTTTTTTTTATTAGTTTTTGGTAAAATATAATAAGATGGAGTTCTTATAAATTTCTCCCACTGGACTCTTGAGATATTCACTATAAAACTCTGCTCAAGATGCCAACAAACTTGTTATGTTGGTAAACATCTGGCCAGTTCTCCGTGGTCCTGGGTGGTCCGGTCTATTAAACACGGAGTCTACGACCCTGTTAATCTGACTTAGCACTTTGCACGAGGGAGTACTTAATTTATTCCAGATGATGTTCTGAGCACCTCTGCCACAATATTTATTTAAGCTCTAATTCTGAGTTAAGGCACTTTCTTGTCTTCGAGGTGTTTCTTCACTCATGCAGGAAGCTTCACCACTTGTACTGAATGATGGTAATTTCAACATTTATATCTCTGAACTGTTAAGGTCAGATGACAATCTCTGACATCTGCAGGTGGGATTGGGTGTGGACACCAGGGTATAGAGCCAATCTCCAACCATGGTGGTCCTCAAAACTATACATCCACAAGCATTTTCTGGTAAGAAAGCCTTTTCAGAAGCTACTGTGTGAAAAGTCAACTTTTTTCTCAGATCTTTATTCGTTCAGGAGGTACTACAAACCCAGCTAACAAAATCTGAATGCTCTCTAAAGGTAAAAGGATGTCATTTTATAGTGTTCAGTAAATGTTATGAAGGACAGCCTTTCTGAAATTACAGAAATGTCTTCCAGCCAGAGGGCCGGTGGTGATATTAGCAATACATTGTGTCACAAGGAAGAAAGGGGTTTCCTGTTCAGCAGTGAGGTGGATGGCCTTGAATGAGACTTTCAGATCAGAGTCACATTTCTCTCCTTGGCATGCTGAGATTTTTAATGTCTGAAACAGTTAAACACTTAAGCGGATTGATGAAAAAATGCTGGCTTATCCCTCCTTTTTGCTGCTCAAAACGTTACTACTATGGCAGGAATGTTGCTAATCCTGTGTTTCTGATTGCTTTTGCTAGTTATGACTGCACCTAAAGATTGAGCGTGGCAATAGTACTCACTTCTGTTAATGGGAATCTCAATGTCTTTCTGTTTTTTTCAACTGGATTAAAGGCTTTATCCCAACTGCTAGTGTCTTAGATTGCATTCTACCAAGTAACAGTGGTCAAGAAAACGTCAAAGAGCATGGTTTGGGATCAAGTACGTACACTATATGACCAAAGGTTTGTGGACACCTGACCATCACACTCATGCTATGTACTTTTTGAAAATCCCATTCCTGATCTACTCCCCCTTTGCTGTTATAATAAGCTCCACTCTTCCACAAAAGGTTTTCCACTAGATTTTGGAGGATTTGGGGATTTGTGTTCATTCAGCTACAAGAGCATTAATGAGGTCAGGCACTGATGTTGGGTGAGGAGGTCTGGGGTGCAGTCGGTGTTCCAGTTCATCCCAAAGGTGTTCAGTG
>CM074944.1:3376743-3391632 GCA_037576815.1 Pangasius larnaudii | reverse complement strand
TTTTCTCAGTTTCTGTTTCACCAGTCTTAGTGTGAGAGTTAACACTTGCTAGCTAGCTAACAAACACTGGTAACTACACAAAATACTAGCTATTTTTTTTAGGTAACTTGCTAACAAAAGAGTCTATGGTTTTAAATACTTACTAGTTGACCTACCTTTGACTAACAACCTTGACTACTACTTTACATCATATGCTAATTAGTCTAATGTTAGCTAGCTTGCTAGTTTGTGGTTTAATTCCATGAAACAGTATATTACTTACTTGGACATAGCTAGCCTGATACTAGTTAAATACCTACAGGAGAGGTCATATTTGCTAAGCTAACTACTTAGCTGGCAATGTTAGTACAGTCCTGTGTTTATGTAGCTATCTTAGCTAATGATAAATAATATTTTTTCCTGTTACACATGCTCACTTTTTTTGGTTTGTATGTTTTTTCTTTTAAAGGTGGGAATGGCTGTATTGTGTCCAAATGTGGCTTGGTAATGGATTTAAATTTATTTATTTCCTCTGAATTTTAGGGAAGCACGTCTAACTCGTTGTTGTTGTTGATGGTTTCAGAGGACACAGCAGACAGCTTATGCTTTTGTTTCAGAGACACGGACCATGCTGATTACCTGTCCATCCTCCTGGATCACACCGAAGTGAAATCCATCACTATGTTCTCTCCGAACAACACGGAAAGCAGGGGGACAAAAAGACGGATAATCACGGATGGATAAACGGCAGAGTGAGACACGAGGCAGCCATTCTCTGCAGGAAATGGTGTCAAATACATTTTTCGCTTCATAGATATATACAAAGCAAACAATGAATAAACACATTGTGTCAAACACCAAACCAGGGACCATAATCAGACGATCACTCACCTTCCCAGGGACTCCAGGACAACCAGATTTCCTGTATAATGAGTTATAAAAGATATCAATGATTAAGTGTTTTCTTAGCAATCCATACAGATGTATTTTTATTCTATTTATTTGTTATTTTACAATAAGGCATTATCATGAATTGTAATAAGTGTTGCAGTTATGACGAAAGAAACAAAAAGCCTAGCTAGCTTCATGTTATGCTTCTGTTTACATTTTTCTGGCCCTGAAATAAGCTCCGCCCTAAGCCAAAGCAGAGCTATTCAGCCCTCTTCATATCTTTACAAGCTATAAGGAAAGACATACAGTGTGTCAGGGTTTGAGGGATTCCAAATTTGTATAATCATAGATTTGAAGACATCTTAAAAATGGCAGTATTGTGAGGCAATGGATCGTTCTAGTTTCTTCAAGATTTCAAGATTCTCAATTTCTGGCCCTGAAATTAGCTCCGCCTCCGGACAGACCACAGACACTCAGCTTTGCCCCTTTTCCGTAAAAGAAAACGTTAAGGCTTATCATCGCAGACACCATATTTCTAAAAATAACAAACTGCTCCTTTAAACTAAGTGGCTTTACCATTTTTTAAGCTCCTAAACAGTCTTGGGCAATTTTAGAATATAGTTTTTATAAAGCACAACACATATGTTGATATTGCCTGTGCTAAGTATGAATGCTGGGTCACCCAAGGTGGCTCAGTCTTTGATATACAGTGCACTATAAAGTGGGATAAAACCATTATCTAAAGCCACATACTGTATAAGCCCTATGTATGGTGTAGGGACACATTTTGTATGCAGTCTTTAACCCGCACATTTTCTGAAAATATCATGAACGCATATTTCTTGATTTTAAACCCAAGCCAACGTGCTAATCAGAAGTATGCTAGATGAACAGACAGTCACTGATTAGTGCAGCATCCATGATTAAGTCATTTTATATCACACAGGGGTGTAATAATATACCAGAAGCAGAATGAACAGTGATGAAAAAAACAATCTAGCAGTTTCCTCCACCAAATAATGAAACACTTGCAATGTCGCTGCAATGCAATTGGGTTGTTTGGTCATCTTCAATACGGTTTCAATTCTCATCTAAATGCAAACTAAAGCAAGCATTTATTCTACATCACCTTTGTCATCTCTGATCTTTGTTACAGGTGTACCATTCTCATCATCCGTCTCCAGCTGAGAGAAAAGCAGAACAGCTAGAACTGTATAGCATCCAGAGATCTGACACAGGGCTCATATTATTGCGATCTAAAAGATGCTGGTATTAGGTTTCGCATTTGTTCGAAGATCCATTCAAGCTCCTCTCTATCTACCTCACCTTTAGTATGTTTGATCACCACAGATGACAACTTCAACAGATTTTCCTGGACTGAGGACAAAAAAATGAAAACTTTCAACAAAACTCACTAATACTAAGTCCAAGGGCAGTTAATAGATTCTGTCTATAAAATTCGCAAATTTTGAGGAAAAAAAAAACAACTGCTACAAAGCACTGACACTGGAGACTCCTTCCAACACTTCCAAGTCCTGTTGTGTATTAACGTATTAGAATGATATGTTAAATAAAAAAACCTTGTAGCCAAGCTACTGGCAGAGCAGACCAAGATCTTCTGACCAATCAGAATCAAGAAATCAACAGTGCTGTGGGATAAAACTCCATGGTAATAGCTTTTGGAAGCTATAAGACTTTCTCTCGTATCTTTACTGATTATTTTAAAAATAAGTTTAAAAGGTTTCCAGGTTTGCTGTTCTTACTGTTCTGTTCTGGTCCAGGAAAACGTGTTGAAATTGTTGTCTGTGTTACAAGTGCAATAGAGATTAGACTAAAAAAACAGTGGAGATTTTAAAGAATGCACCTCATTCTGTTACCTTTAGAGGACAGCAGTGATCTGTGATCTCTACAGCCTCAGGTTGCTCTTTAACCGAGACTCTTTGGGCCGACTTTTGTGCAGGCTCGATCTGCAAGCCATTCAACTGAACACTGTTAGTTTGTGTGCTGATGTCTTTTTTTTCTCTCTCACGCTTGAGCACACACTCAGGTGGACACTGCAGCGAATTCCCAGACATGGCAACGTTTAAAGCCCCTTCTAGAGATTTCACTTCCTGTAATGTGACGGTGTCTTTATTTATACTCATTAGTACACTGGACAGGGTTTGAGGAGTTGATGAGTTTGCTTCATTGGCTATCAGATCACTTCCTGATTGAGAAGGTTTCGAGTTCTCCACATGAACCCATGCGATGTTTGCAGAAATGGGGCTGATGTTTTTCACAGCCGTGCTTGGGTTTAGCAAATCTGCTGATTTTTCTGACTCGTAAAACAAGGTTCCTTTGAGATTTAGCTGTTTAGATGTCGGCAGTCCTGACTGATCTGGAATCGAGTTCAGGGGTTGGACGGAGAGATCAGAAAGCTTCACTTCCTGTTTGTTTCCACCACTTCCACTAGAGGGTGCACTGAGACATGAGTCAACTCTTTGGATATTAGAGGTAACAGTTTCAGGAGAAGGATTGAGAGTCTGCACTGACTGATCCCCAACTAGGCCACCATCTTTATGTAATCTTCTGGAAATAATGTCGGATTCCACCTTTTCAAACGTTGGAATCACCTGCACTGGGGTTTTATCTGGCTGCGTGGCGCTAGAACCGGGTTCTGCTTGGCTTGTTCCAGTTGCAGATGGTTCACATGGTGAGGTGTGAGCCATGATAACCTGCGATGGCACAACAAGTGACCCTTTATATGAACGTGAGATGGGTTTACTGGACGACTGCCGAAGCTGAGGACTGTCTCTAGGCTGATAAGGGTGATAAGACCATGACCGCTTTGTTCCGGGCCAGTCAGAGTATTTGTTCTCTTGTGAAGATGACAACGAAAGGCGAGCACGGATGGATGATTTTGGAGAAAAAGCCAGGCCTTTCGGATTGCCTTTATTACATTTCGTCGAGCCGATCTGTGGCGGAGCGACAGACGGAGATGAATCCTGACCTGTAGTGGACGGAGGAGAGGTTTTCTGGAGGTTTGGTGTGAGGATTTGGTTGGGAACGTTCCCAGTTTCAGAGCAAGCGAATGGAACTTCTCTGGCCTCAATGCACCCTGGGAAAAATGTAACCAACACATACAGGAAGGTCTATAAGCTCTAAAAAAAATAAATAAAAAATAGCCCAATACAGTGAAGTGACGTTATGATTCAAGAATTCATCTAATAATTATCTGCTTATTTTACCACACATATATACCAAATTTAAACTCTAACCATCCATGAAGTGAAAATACAGTATGACATAAAATTTCACAAAGCCATGAGTAGACACAAACAAATTCTAACAGAATGAAAATCTTTTCACATATTTGGAACTTTCTCCCTTTGCACCGACCAGCAGATCATGTGATAGTAGCAGAGACGTGACAACAGGTATAAAGCAAGTTCAAAGCACGCTGCTGATCGAAATGCCTTTTGTATAAATAGAGTGAATTTGCTCTTATTGTGTTAGACGGATTTATATATTTAATATACTGTGCATGCTTTTTATGTCTGCGCTTCTGTTTGGCATTCAGTTAGTGTTTTGAATGATGTTCTTTTTTTTTTGTTGCATGTTTATAATATAATTTTAAAAATTGTGTAATTTTCTCTGGTGCATTTACAGTAATGTACATTACTGCGCTCTGTCCCTGTTAAATAAACCAATAAACCAAAAAATTTCAAACTGGAAATATCTTTATAAGCTAAAACCAAGCAGCTTTTAACTCAAAGCCTTCATTCTAACAAAGTATGAGAATGTCTGTTGATATCGATACTGAAGTGAGTAACGTACTTGGTATTAATCAATCAGGGATGTCACAGAACATGTTAGTAGCTCTGTTTCTGTTGCTCTTAGGCTACTAAAAATTGTAAGTAATTAGATTTTATAACGTTCAACTGAACACAGAAGTCTTACCAAAGGCTTTGAGAACTTTGTTTACATTGAGCTCATTGCTGTGGAAGTACAGCTCCATCATGGTGGTCATGGGAAATGCTGTTTGCTCCAACAAGCACTGAAGCTGATGGTGAATCTGAGTGGGAAAAAAAACGGCACGGTACTTATCACTCGTTTACCGTTCGGGATCACATTACTAAATGATATCTTTGCCTGCTAGAATTTTGTCTCGAAAAAAGGCGTGAGTCGTGTTTTTTTTTTTTTTTTTTTTTTTTAAATCCACCTGCTTCTTGCAGGACAGGAGGACAGTGTGGTCCTGCAAGTCCAGAACTTTCTCTGTGAAGGTCAGCACATGGTCCTGCTTCCCCTTCAGTCTCCGGAGTGTCGCCCTTCTCTCTTCGATCTTCTCTTTCTCGCTCCTGCACACGTCCTGCATCAAAGCCAAAATGACTTAAAATAAAACAGGAGTTTAAGATTATTTAAGAATCACAGTGTAAACATCAGCATCTGGATCTCACTTCAGTCCTCACTTAACTGTGTCTGAGAATACAAACCGTTATTAAAAGGTACCTGAGACAGCAAATAATCCAGACGGCATGCTGGAATGCTAATTATGATTAAAAGTGTGTGTGTGTGTGTGTGTGTGTGTGTGTGTGTGTGTGTGTTGTACCTCTATCTCTTTGAGGAGTTTGCTTGCTTTCTTCAGTACCACGTTGCAGAGTCTGACTACAGTATTCTTCACGTCCAGACGCAATCGAGCTTGCAGCTCCTCCACGTCAGACAGTCTGAGAGAGAGGAGAAGGAAAAGACCATATTACCTTTGTGTACGGGGATCCTCAGGACGCCGCAACGTGCAAACTGCGTGTGCGCTTATATGCTGGAAAACGTGACATACGGAGAGAGATAATGTCCCCAATATGCTGCAGAACCCAGACATCGTGTAAGGCATCACCTCCAGATGTGGCACATCACTTTAAATCTGCTATGCAGCCTTTAAATAGTCATCTCATTTTTAAGGAGATGAAAATGTATAGTATACAATTTTTATCTAGTAAGTATTTGAATTTCCTAATATTACTACTAGGTTTGTTTTTTGGTATAAGCTTGAATTTCTGCCATCCACATCAGCTTATGTGCTGTTACCACGCCATGCTTTGTAAGAAATAAAACTGCTGGAGGTGCGCCGTTATAGGAAAATAATCAACATTCCTATGTCCTGAAGCGTTTTATTCCTCTTCCACCACAGCAATTTACATTTTTTTTAAGTTATGAAGAATGACGTTGCACTTTTTATCCGTTTATAATTACAATCTAACGTTGTGGAACGTTCAGGAAACAGGTTCTCACTTACATTACAGCAGCTATACGCAGTCGTTCCATCACTGTCTTTTTTTCTCTCTTGACGTTAATAAGGTGAAAGAAAACGGACAAACCTCAAAGCCCCCCGTCTTGAAGACTTCTCGGTGTCGTTTAACTTGAAGTTACAGCTTTACCTCTGACTGTTACTGAAAGTGCCGACACTGGAGACTCCTTCCAGAAATGTTAAACAAACCTCTCCTTAGAGAAAACTTCGCCACATCATCAGCAATTACACACGTATTTTAATCTGTTCACGTGGACCGTCGCTGTGTACGTTGTTACTATAGAAACGATAGCGTATTAGGATGAGTGCATTAATATAAGCCTGTGAGAAAATTAGTTAATAGTGCTGTGGTTTAAAATACTAAAAATGCAGATTTTCATAGCCAGCAACCTTCCCTGCAGGTTATTTAGACTCTTCTGGACACTTGGGCTTTTCTGCTGCACCTTCTGGACCATCTGGCGGATCTGCTTCCTCTGCTTACCCACCGCCTCGTGACTCAACTGCAGTCTGGAGGAGACAAAGTCAGGTTTAGCAGCAGACTTGAAATCCTATCTGGAACGCACTTTACCAGGCACACCTACAGACTGGTGATGCTACAACAAATCATACAAGCACTGTCCTTTCCGACATCCTCAAAATGTCTACCTGCCGTTATAGAGATGTTTTCCGTCTGTCTGTTCTGTTAAAAAACATGTATAGGACCTGTAACTTTCATAAAGTTACCTTAAAGTTCAGAGTAATGTTATCCAACATCTCTAACAGTAATGGATAATCATCATCACCCATCAATATAAATATTAAAAATAATAATATACATCCTACACAAGCACAATGGGAAAAATAAACCACTATAAGTACATAATAAATGGTTCTTACAGGTGATTAGGATGAAGCGGTGGACATTTTCTGCAGGTCAGTTGGTCACACATCAGACAGAAACTGCTGAGCACTTCCTGCTTATGGATCAGACACATGACCGGCCTCGGACACTCTATAGACAAACACACGCGGTAACGTTATTATAACGCATTACGCCGCTGCGCTTTCGAATTCTTGATTCTGATTGGTTCTATAACAGCAGCTCACAGGTTTAGATTAATGCGCTCGTATTCGCCTTGTATGGTGGATACACACATAATCTAAGCTTGATAAGCTGATATACAGATTTCAAAAGCATAACGTTATTTAAACAAAAACCTACAATCATATAACCACTGATATGGTGAAGTATTCTATAAGGAGACGTTTATTTAGGATTTATGGAGGGCGCCGCCAGGGTCAGCAGTTTCTAACGGACAGAGGTAAAGTTATATGATTTCAGACACAAGACAGGACACAAGAGAGTGTAAAACCGGGTCTGGTGAGAGCATGACCATTTATAGCTGCTATAACGCAAGTGATTACAGGAACGTTTCACAATCATAAATGTAGCTTTAATTAGATAAAAATTATGATGTGTCATTCTTTCATAACAACAATATATAATTGTTGGAAAATTGCTGTGGTATAAGAGAAATACAACACTATATGACATGCTGTTATGGGAAAATAATCAACTTCAGCTGCTTCACACAACCCCATCATTAAAAGGAAAACTGTTTTTTTTCCCTTACATATTTATATTAAATATAAATGTGTATAAGTGTCTTTTAAACAATATCTGAAAGATAATGAAGATAGATAAGATAGAATGGTACACTGAACTCCGTAGAGAACAATTCAAGTGAAAACACACACAGTATCAGCATGTATGAGAGTGTTATGGTGGAGTGTGTGAGCTGACCTGGAGTTACAGTATGGACATAATGCCCACGTGTGTCTTCTGCTCTCTTATGAGCTGCCACACACATGGTGCACAAATTCTCCTGACACTCAACACACCAACCGGACATGGATGGGTCATCACAGCTACTGCACTGTGTGTGAGAGACAGACAGAGAGAGAGAGAGAGAGAGAGAGAGAGTGAGTGAGAGACAGAGAGTGAGAGAGAGAAAGACAGAGAGACAGAGAGAAAATGTGAGAAAGACAGGGTGAGAGAGTGAGTGTGTGAGTGACAAAGACAGAGAGTGAGAAAGATAGAGAATGAGATAGAGAGAGAGAGAGAGAGAGCGAGAGAGACAGAAAACGTGATTGAGAAAGACAGAGTGAGTGTTTGAGTGACAAAGACAGAGAGTGAGAAAGATAGAGAATGAGAGAATGAGAGAGAGAAAATGTGAGTGAGAAAGGCAGGGAATGAGAAAGATAGAGAATGAGAGAGAGAGAGAGAGAGAGAGAAAATGTGAGCGAGAAAGGCAGAGAGTGAGAAAGATAGAGAATGAGAGAATGAGAGAGAGAGAGAGAAAATGTGAGCGAGAAAGGCAGGGAATGAGAAAGACATTTAACTGATGGCAAACAGAAGTTATTTATGGGTCTCACAGCAATGGGGGTGAATACTTATGCAAGGCTCACACTCACCTTATTACTTTCACAGAGATTTATGTGCTGTTTAGGCAACAAAAGGTTACCGATGACCTCATTTGGTTCATATTTCTCCTGACAAATGGGACATTCTGCAAAAGCATAAACAGGTATTTTAAAAGATGCTTATTGTTTAATGCACAGATGCACAGATGCATGGTGTAAGAACATGCGCATGATTACTGCGCCTGTAAAGAGAAATGCAGCATGTGCACACCACATACATTCATCTGTAATCCAGCAGTCAGATCAGTGACGTACCTGCAGTCTTCTCTGACACAGCGAAGCAGCGGAGGCACAGAGTGTGCAGGCAGGGTAACAGCTGGACACCTGTTTCAGGACTAACCAGCACACTGCAGGAAGTGCAGCAGGAGAAATCCTGTGAGTCCATCTGATGAGGTGAAAATGCTTCATTCATCCCTCGATCAGCTCTGCAAAGCACAGGACAAGTGTCACTTCATTTACCAGGGACAAGTCTTCAGGGCGGATTGTGGCAATAAAAGTAGAAGCTGGTGAGGGAATGACTGTTTATAGCTGCTAAAACGTAAACGATAACAGGAACTATCTTCTCTTGTGGACGTTCCACAAAAATCAAATGTAACTATAAATGGATAGAAAGTACGACATGCTGTTTGTGAATAAAAAAAAATAAAAAATTGTGACTACTGGTGCAAGAAAAGAATAAAAGCATTCCCGTCTCACATCCAGTGTTCCCGGGATAAGCTTCAGCTCCACCACGACCAGGTGGATTTACTGAAGCCGAATGAATGAATGAATGAATGAATGAATGAATGAATGAATGAATTCTTTACATGTATAAAATGCTGCGATGTAAGAAAACATCTCCAGAACTAAAGACATACTGTATGTTTAACTGAAAAGATCACAAATAACACATTCTGCTCAGCTGTAGCAAATCTAGGATCTTTTACTGGTAAATAAACTTGTACAGATAACAGACAATTCTTTTTTTTTTTTTTTTTTCTGAACAAAACTCTCATTTAACTCTGCATGTGGGATGAAAATAAAAACATGATGAGCTGAAGATGAGGAATGTGGCTACACAAATCTTCCTCTGCCAAGAATCACTGCTCACTGACATTCATTAGTCTGCATTAATGCACTGAACTAGATAACTAACTCATCATGGTTTAGGGTTTCATTAGAAAAAATGCTGCTTTCCGGCTGGAAAGTTAATATGACGTAACAGTGATAAATCTGGGATTTTTCCCCCCCTTTTTTTGGAATAATATTAAGAAACTTACAGATGGCAGACTCAGGCAATAAGACCCCAGCAAAGCATGTTAGGAAGCATGTTTGTCTCAACAGCCAATCACAGGCCTTGTTAATCCCCACGTGACCATCTTCATCCTGAAAAAAAAGTTCTGTCCTTCTTCTTCTTCTTCTTCTTCTTCTTCTTCTTCTTCTTCTTCTTCTAAGATTTATTGGCTCTTGGCCAACCAGCTTTGGTGCATCACCGCCACCGACTGGACAGGAGTGTACAGCACCGACAGAAGGTTAAAAAAAAAAAAAAAAGTATATTTCAAACTTAAATCCTGTTATACAAGTCTGTTCCATCCAGCCATCCATTTTCTGTGCTGTTTATCCTACTTCAGAGCCTGGAGCCTTTCCCAGAGGACTCGGGGCACATGGCAGGGGACACCCTGGAATTTCGATGCCAGTCAGCTTACAGCGCATGTCTTTCTTTTACAAATAAGGGATTTGTGGAGTTAATTCTGCGTAAATTTGCATACATAATATAACCAATTATATAACTCTTTTGATGTTGTAAGAATGAAATGTTTACCTTGTGGTGAAGTCAATGTCAAGTATAAAAGGCAGAAAAATTTGTTGGAAAAATCATTTCTTTATTATTCATCCATCATCATCACCATTCATTCCTCTTCCTCTTTACTCTGGGTTCTCTGGTTTCCTCCCACCTCCCAAAAGCATGTCACTAAGTGGCCTCTAAATTGCCCCTAGGTGTGAATGTGTGTGTGTGAATATGTGTATGTGAATGTGTGTGTCCATGGTGCACTGCGATGGACCGGAGTTCCATCCAGGGTGAATCCTCCTGCCTCATGCCCAGTGTTGCAGGGATGGACTCCGGATCCACCGCGACCCTGAGCAGGATAAAGAGCTTACTGAAGATGAATACATAAATAGGCATAAATCCTTCTTTAAACAGGTATTTGCTTAACTACAGAAAAAAAAATTCTTAGTAACGATCTGTAATATTCATTTATACAATAATACCTGTATAAAATAAGAAAACTGGATTTTACAATTAATCTATAAAGGAAATACAGAAGATTTCCAAATGAAATGTGGGTGTATTCTGTGACGCTAATAAAAATCGAAACCTAAAGCAAAATCAGCAGGAAGCAAAAGAGTCTGAAAAGCTCCTAATGTGTGTGATTTTGGGTTGTAAAGATAAATTACATCTGAATGTTATTTCTTTGGTGAAATGAGAACTGAACAGAAGTGAAGATTTTGCTCATAAAGAATGAATCAAAGCTTTTCTTTGTTAAAAAAAAAAAGAGTTTATTTATGAATGAAACCAAGTGCTTGAAGAGGGAAATAAATTAATTTCTTTAATCCAGAGTCATCGTTTCTTTTAATCAGCCACACACATTTGATCCACACTGGCAGAAATTTTCGAGGTGAATCTATGATCTGTAATTACACCTTGACTTTAGGTCAAATTAGAAAAATAAGTTAAAAAAAAAAAAAAAAAAAACTTGTGTAACCTTCTATCACTTGAATAAACTAATCAACAGACCTAGCCTTTGAAACTTCTTAAAATACTGCGTTATGAGTATTCTTCTGTCATACGGACAAAAAATAACGCCTTGTTCCGATTTAACGAGTTCACGCTGCATATTTTTCACTTGTTTTTTTTTTTTTTTTTTTTTTTTTTGCTGAAGCCACAGCTATGCTACATAAACTATCAGTTTACTGTTAACCTAACACTGTTCATTTTTTAAATAATCATCAGTAAACAATCTTATTGTGAGCTAGTTGCTAGCTTAGATGTTATATACTATGAAGTATTACATAAATTAAGGAGCCAAAAATATATGAGATAATAATAATATTAGACTGAGAGGTTATTATTGTTGCAGTAGCTAAGCAGTGTGTTTTCATCCTAGATAACGAGCTAGCTCGCGACAGGTTGCTCAACGGGCCGCATTTTAAATGCGATACAACCTTTACATTTTGTAAAATAAAAATGGTGCATTAACTCGGCGCACACAAGGAAGGGATGTACGCTCACTGTCCACTTTATTAGGAACGCCTATAAACATGCTCGTTATGCAATTACTGAAACTGGACCACTGCAGGTTTTAAAAAAAAAAAACATCACCTGGTCTTTTTCCAGGTCCAGTTTCAGTGATCCTGTGCCCACTGTAGCATCGAGTGGAACCTGATGTGGTCTGCTGTTGTAGTTCATCCACCTCAAGGTTCCATGTGCTGGAGGTGCTTTTCTGTGCACCACGGTTGTAAAGAGTGCTTATTTGGGTTAATGTTGCCTTCCTGTCAGCTTGAACCAATCTGGCCATTCTGCTCTGACCTCTCTCATCAGCAAGGTGTTTCCGCCGGGAGGAACTGCCGCTCACTGGAGGTGAACATTAAGCTGTGTATCTGCATGATTTCATGCGCTGCTGATTAGATAATTGCAATGTCCAAGCGGACAGGTGGCCCTAATAAAGTATGCAGTAAGTGTATGTAGTGATTATTTCTCCAGACAGAACTGAGTAAGTTATAGTATTGTAAGTTAATCAGTTGGTATGGTTAGACAAAAAAAACAAATAATTAGCATTATTAACTAATCAATAAATTCACTGCTTAGCTGCAGCTGAAAACCTTCCAGATGTTCCTTCAGTCTCTGTGTCACGTCTCCACCCACCAACGCGGCTCTGACATTTGTCTGCTGGTCATTTTGATTATCTCTCAGTCCAGTATGACTCAACTCCATGTCGTCACTCTGAATGTTTAGCCCGTCGCCTTGTTCGCTAACCATGTCCTGGAAGGTTTCTTCTGCCACCAGTATCGACTGGGTTTTCTGAAGCGAGCCTTCTACATCACTCCCGCTCTTCTCTTTGGTTGAAGATGACACAGGAACCAAAAACACATGACACATCCCACCTCCTCCGTCCTCGCTCTGGGTCACGCTAATGTCCGTGGTTGACGTATCTGGATGGAGAAGGCCCAGATCGGGTTGCAGGAGGTGGAGCTGTTGTAGCTGAGTTGAAGAAGTGACTTCCTGGAACGTTGCGGTGGATTGCGTAGGTCCAGAAAGTGCATGCATCTGCAGGAGCATTTCAGGCTCAGAGTGAAGAAGAGTAAGCTGGTCAGGACTGATGTTCTGACGCACGGGAGGTTTTGATTGGCCCTTTGATTCATCCGTGTTCCGCACTGTCTCTCTGAACACGTTGTTCCTTCCTCTTCCTCTTCTGCCTTGGAATGCTGTGCTTCTGTGAGAGCCCACTTGATCCCTGCCTTCTTTGGTTTCCTCGTCCTCTCTTCCTCGTCCACAATAAAAACAGCACCCTTCCTCGTCTTCCACGCCATCCCTCAGCTTAGCAGCTCGTTCCTTCCTCCAACTTTCTTCTGTAAGAAGCTCCATTTCTTCACCCGTGCCCTCCATCTCATTCTCTTCCATCCCTTCCAGACCCCTGTCCTGTCCTGATCTGGCCAGCTTCCCAGTCTGACGGCCGTGACTCGACCTACCTTGGCTTTCGTGACTCTCCTTCCTTCGATCTTGAATTTGAGATAAAGTCTGCTTGAGTCTGCTCTCTTGGAGGCGCAGCAGCGTGAGTCGGAGCCGGTTTTCCCGGCGACGGGCAGCCCTGAGCAAACGCAGCGCCTTTTCCAAATTGTCCGTGGCTTTCTCGTAGCGTTTCCGCCACTCCAGCGGGCAAAGCTGAGCGTAGCTGTGCTCTTTGGCAAGGTAAAAGCCGGGAGGTGGAGGCAGACGCCTCATGTAGCGGGATGGAGAAGGTGGAGTAGAGGGGATTTCTGTGGGTTGATCAGGTGCAGATTCTTGTAAGGGTAAAGATAACGGAGGAGCCTTTTCATTTTTATGTTCTTCTTTGGCTATCTTGATGCTCTCAGCTTCTTCATCTCCCACAATGTGTACCAGAGCCACTTTAATCTGGGTCTCCTTACTGTCTGAGCTCTCTTTATCAGTTCTGGCCGTAGTGCTGAAGAGAAATTCATATCAAACAATCATTTTCAGACATAATGATAAGATAATGTTTCTTACATATACACACTATATCATCAGCAACAGGAGCTAAATTATAGAACTGATCCATTGCTACACATACACACAGTCATATGTAAAGATTTCCATTAAATATTAGCAACTCAACAGGTGATCAACGAGCTGATGTGGGAAAAATACATTTAAAAAGCCAATGATTGAATATAATAATGATTCATTGAGGGGTTTCACTGAGATATGATGCAACATGATTCAATATTGTGCAAACATTTCGAATTCATATTTAAAAAAATATTTGGGGTTGTGGGAGAACACGCCTCCTTCACTGAGCCTGACAGGCACAGAGGCCACACCTCCTTCATGAGGACTGACTAACACAGAGGCCACACCTCCTTCACTGAGACTGACAGGCACAGAGGCCACACCTCCTTCATTGGTTATGATACAGAGGCCACGCCTTCTTTAAGTGATTGTTAATTTCATTGTTCATTTCTGGAAAGTTCCCTTTGGCTTCACAACAACTATGCCAAAACACAGGCCGCTTACATACATCCACACCCGGTGACATGATTCAGTATTCAGAACACAGAACATGAGACAGCAAATAAAGAAGCTTCAATCTCTTGTTATAAAGTGCAGTGAGCAATTGGGCAGAAATAAATATATTGTTTAAAAATCTGAAGTGGAACTGAAAGGCCACACCTCCTTCACTGAGGCTGACACAGAGGCCACACCTCCTTCACTGAGGCTGACACATAGGCCACGCCTCCTTCACTGGTACTGACACAGAGGCCACACCTCCTTCACTGGTACTGACATAGAAAGGCCAAGCCTCCTTCACTGGGGCTGACACAGAGGCCACACCTCCTTCACTGAGGCTGACACATAGGCCACGCCTCCTTCACTGGTACTGACACAGAGGCCACACCTCCTTCACTGGTACTGACATAGAAAGGCCAAGCCTCCTTCACTGGGGCTGACACAGAGGCCACACCTCCTTCACTGAGGCTGACACATAGGCCACGCCTCCTTCACTGGTACTGACACAGAG
>CM074944.1:3358653-3372259 GCA_037576815.1 Pangasius larnaudii | reverse complement strand
AAGAGAGTGGAAAAAGAGAGACTGAGGTGAATAAACGAGTGTTTATAGCTGCTATAGTGTAAGCGATAACAGGACCTAGCTTGTCTCGCAGGCGTTCCACGACATTTAAGTGTAACTGTAAAAGGATAAAAAGCACGATGTGTCGATTGTTAATAATAATTATAAAAAAAAAGTTGTAATCGTTGGCAAATTGCTGTTATAAGAAAATAGTTCACGTTACTGTGGTAACAGTAACTCCGCTTCATAGCATCATCACCTTGTTGATTATTTTCCTATAACAGCAAGCCCCCAGATATTTTATTCTTCACGTGTTGAACCTTCGTGTGCGTGTAGTGTAGCGAGAAGTTACTTTAATCGACCGCCAAGCTTCAGACTGGTGCCTCAGCCGGTGGCTGCGTCGATGTGAACAACTTTATTTTCTTCCTTGTTTTACATTTTTGCGCTGATTTATGTGGTAATCCTTCAGTGGAATTTAAAGTAAAAACGAGGAACATGTTATCATCACAACATTGAAGACAGAAACAAGAAGATAATGATGGTTTCACTTTAATTATAACAGATGTTTCAGGATGCAATTTGAGAATACGAGAGGAGAATTTCAAAATATAAATACGAGAACGTCAGGACAACACGCCTGAGATTTTTTTTAGGGCACTGATATACACTAGTGGTCAAAAGTTTGGACTGGAATGAGTGAAGAACTTGTAAAAGACATTTTGATAAAGATGGGGAGGATGTGTTGTGAAGTCAATGCCCTGGGATCAATTAATTTCTGAATCAAAATGTTTTCGTGTAAAATTAAACTGTTTCGCCAAACAAGAGGTTCTTGTTTCCTGGTTATTTGGGAACGTGAAGAAAAGTCTCTTGGGTGACGCTCCCTCATGAGGCCTTTAAAATATCAAATATTCTGGATTTATAACACTTTTCTTGTTTGCTTCATAATTCCACATGTGTTATTTCATAGTGTAAATGTATTCATTATTATTCTTAAAATTGTAAAAAAAAAAAAAAAAAAAAAAGAAAAAAAAAAGTCAAAACCCTTCTATGAGCGGGGTGCACAAACTTTTGACTGGTAGTGTATTGTAAAAACAGGAAGGTGAGAAGACTTAACAGTGCTATTACACAAACACACTTAACACGACATGATACATTACTAGTGTTACTACTTAATGTAGAAAAGCATTCAGTATTAATGTACTGATTTCAGTTACAAATATTTTAGAAAACAATACAGTTTTTTTTTTATTATTTATTTATTTTTTACAAAACTCCAGTTTACGATGATTTAAAGTGATTGTACAGGTTTACATTTGTGGTCCCTTTAGACGGAATCTACTTTTGGTAAGAGTCGGATGAAATGGTTTGAATTTATGTTGCACAGGATCAACAAAAATCATCAGGCAGACTTTTCACTGGAATAACGCATGATTAGTGTTGAGAGAGAAAAAGCGACTGCTTAAATGAAGAGCGATTAAGAGAGAGAGAGAGAGAGAGTATGTTTTGTTGGCTAGAAAAAATGTGAAAATCATCCCTCCATCTTGAGCTAACTGAAGAGCGGCGCTCACAGTAGAAGGCAGGTGCATTTGGACACTTTCTCGTGGCTGAGCAGGCCGAATTGGGACGTAGCCAAGCTTTGGATCAGGGTCCAGAAGTGTTTGAAGGTTATTCCTTCTCCATCCTTCACCCCCATCTGCTTCAGCACCTCCCCGAACCCTGCGTCCGACCCTCCAGTCTGAAACAGGAAGACACAAAGTCATGACACGGTTTTACTACAAGGTTACGCACTGTTAGACACAACACGTTTTCGTTTCTATAGTAACAACTTGCACAGGGACGTGTATGGTGGACTCTGCACATAAAAAACCCTCAGATTATTGATATGGGTTTGTGTTTTCTGTAAGGAGATGTTTAATGAAGAGTTATGGAAGGAGTCTCCAGTGCCAGTGCTTTGTAACAGTTAGAGATAAACCTGTAACTTTAAGATTTCTGACACGGAAAAGTCTTAGGAATGTGGAGTTTTCCGGTTTCTTGGTCATTTGCATTATGGTCCTGTGCGAGACAGAGAAAAGATAGAGAGGAAATAATTGTTTATGCGGCTGTTCCACTTTACAAGCAACTATAAACAGGGGAAAATCATGACGTGACTTTCTTTAATAAATAAAAAAAAAACAGCTGTCATTGTTGGCAAGCTATAGATCAGAAGTATTTATGTAAATACTAACAGCAGTCAGTCAGTGTAACCTGTACTGCACACACACACACACACACACACACACACACACACACACACACACACACACACACTGTCCACAACATGCTTTAAATTCAGTGGGTTCATTCCACACAACAGAAACATTGCACTACTTTACATTTCAGATTTGCATGTTTCGGCTGTTCAGAGACTTTACGCTCACAGGACACAATCAGATAGAATCATTCTGAGCAGAAATCTGATATGAAATTTAATATAAAAGACATGAATTCGAAGATTTCTCTCACTGTAATGTCTGCGTTTTATAAAAAATTCTTCATGTAACAGAACTTTAGTTTAAAAAAATCCTCAAAAAAGTGTGTTTTTTTAGTTTCTTGTACATGGCTTATATTCTTTTCTTTTCATTTCTTTGCTTTCTTGCTGTCTTGCTTTGTTTAGCTCTTTCTAGCTTTCTTTCTTTCTTTCTTTCTTTCCCTTTGTTACTTCCTTTCTTTCTTTCTTCCTTTCTTTTTGTTGTTTCCTTTTTTCTTTCCTTCTTGCTTTCTTTCCTTTTGTTCCTTTATTTCATTCTTTCCATCTTTACTGTTGTGTTTGTTTCTTTGTTTGTTTCTTCATTCTTTCTTTCTTTCTTTCTTTCTTTCTTTCTTTTTGTTGTTTCCTTTTTTCTTTCCTTCTTGCTTTCTTTCCTTTTGTTCCTTCATTTCATTCTTTCCTTCTTTACTGTTGTGTTTGTTTCTTTGTTTGTTTCTTCATTCTGCTTCTTTTCCTCAGTTGCTCCGGGTTAATTTTTATTTATTTATTTTTTTTACGATCAAGTTTTATTTCCGTAAATTCTACAAACTTTAGAAGTCTAAGTGAACTTGTATAGCCGCATAGAATGAAATTATGCTACATCCAACTAACTTTGTTAAAATAAACATTCATTTTTTTTCCCTCCAAGAGATGACAGACAGGCAGTAAGATTTTTATTAACAAACAAAAGTGGTTTGACTAAATATCTGAAACAATGGTGCAGCTGTTACTCCAGTTGTTTTTGCATTTTGCATTATAGATCTGGCGTTTAATAGCATTATATACATTATTACATAGACATGAGTATACACTGATTCTCACATTTAGATTTTCCTAAAGGCTCCATTCTCTGAATTGGGTGTGCCAATTAAGAGTTAATAATTAAATCATTAAAAACTAGTTAACGTAAAAGAATGCTAAAAAGTCAAAGTGTTTCACATGTAATACATTAAAGTAAGAGAGTGAACAAAGCAAGTAAGTAAACCGATGAACACTGTGGAAAACATCTTCAGTAAAGCTAAATGTCAATGAACGTGCTTTATAGGTTGACAAAAATCTCATGCTTGCTTCTTGACGTTGTCTCTGCAGTGCGTCTCCTGATAGTAAGCCTGCTTTTCTGTAAGGTCTCCTGTTTCCTGCCACTGAGCATTAACACTCAGTAGTCATATTAACGCTGGTGTACGAAACTGTTGTTTTATTCTGTTGTTTCATAAACCTGTTCTAAAACTGTACTTTTATTTCAAGCTGTCATCATTTATCATTCAACGTTTTTTTTTCTCTTTTTTTTCCTTTCCAGAAATTCCACGTTAGGCCTGAGGCGGCCTGCCACAACATGAACCGAAATGACAGGCTCTGACTAAAGCACTTTCTCCTCCTAAAGCAGCCTGAACTAATTCCTCTCTCGGTTCGAGCCGTCTCCAGCGCCGCTCTCTGACAAACCTTTAACTCACCCGAACCGAAAAAATATCCTCATAACAAAATGACAGCCAGGCTAGGGTGGTTTAGAGTTTCCTAACAGGGATCTGCAGCCACACCCTGCTAGTGTGTGGCAAATATCTGGGCGTGTTTTTTTACCTTGACGAGGTTGGGCAGCTGCGAGGAAAGGAGGCTCTTGAATTCATCTGCCTTGAGCATGGAGCTTTTATCAGCCGAAGCAGAGTGGAAGTTTGTGACCAGAGTGTTGATGGCCTTCTCCAGGTCTGAAAACTGAATGTGACAGAGAGAGAGAGAGAGAGAGAGAGAATTTAGCTTCCATGCTGTCATGAAGAAAGCCACAATCTCAAAAAACAAAACAAAACAGTAGTTGTTTAATACAGAAGGAGGAAATCTTTCAGCTGAGGAAACACAAACCCGCACACATAATACTCTTACTTATCCTTACAGATTAAATACAATCTTAAAACAGTTGACATTCAAATTCTGGCGCATCACCTACGCGGCCATACCTGTAATACCTGCATGTCAAGCCGTGACAGCTCCGCCCCCTATACACTATTTACCCACGGACACACCCGAGCCTGAAAACATCGCATCCTGATCTCTCTTAGGCTATGGAGGGAAACGACGGCAGTGTTTAAACTAGTCGAGTCTGGTCTCGGAACCTCCCACACACCGAGGGGTCGAGTCAGTTTAAGACCCACTAAAGCTCATTGTAAGCACAAAACCAGCTCTTTAGGTAAATGGTGGCATTGTTGTGTCTAATGTCAAAGCCCTGGGTTCTAATTACTGATGTGAACACAGCTATTGGGTTTTCCATTCAGTGTGTGGTTTAGAAAAGCTTCAGCTCTGCCATTTGCACCATCATTGTATCCACACACAGGGCACAGAAGCTGCTGTGAGATGCTTATTTTCAGCTTGTGTTAAACCTGATGTGTTAGCACACACACACATACACACGGACACAAAATCAAAGGTAAAACAGACTAAATTGGATGTCTAATCATTTATACTTTGCTGCAAAAACAAAGAAGCCATATTGATCCATAATCTAATGATTACCACACAGCATTTGGCTGGAATATACAACAATCCTCAAGAAATCTCAAGAATTTACAAACGAGGGCTTCAAATTTAAAATTTAAATTTGTCTGGTATGAAAGGTTGAGATAGTAAAAGCTATAGCAATATTCATAGGAAATCTAGAACATGGTCTCATGTTTCTAACTACTTTTTTACGACTTGATTAAAGTTAAGGCTTGAGGTTAGCAGTTGAAGATTAAAAAAATGTCGCCTGGTCTTTTTCCAGTCTTGTCTAGTTTGAGTGATTCTGTGCCCACTATAGCCTCAGATTCCTGTTCTTGACTCACAGGAGTGGAACCCGATGGGGTTTTCTGCTTCAAGACCTGATGTTTTGTGCTGTTCTGTGATGCTTTTCTGCTCACCACGGGTGTAAAGAGTGATTATTTGTGTTACTGTAGTCTTCCTGTCAGCCTGAACCGCTCTGGCGATTCTCCTCTGACCTCAGAAATGGCTGTTTTTTTGTTTTCTCACCGTTCTGCGTAAACTCTAGAGATTGTTGTGCGTGAAAATCCCAGGAGATCAGCAGTTTCTGAAATATTCGGCACCAACAACCACGCCACAGTCAAAGTCACAGAGATCACGTCCTCTGTTTTTTCCTCATTCTGAAGTTTGATGTGAACATTAACCGAGGACCCATTGTTTGATCTGCCTGATTTTATGCACATTGGATAATTGCATGAATAATCAGGTGTACGGGTGTTCCTAATAAAGTGGACGGTGTGTGTGCACTTATTTCTTACTCAGATTTGACGCGAAATCAGATCGGTCCTATTTGTTCTTCATCAAAACTGACGGAAACACTCCGTATTCTCTGTGTTCTTTAAAGGAATGCAGATGAACTGATTGATTCCTCATGCTTTCCGTTTCCACAAACACACACACACACACACACACACACACGATGGAGAGACGCCCAGTGGAGCATATGGCCTCAATTAACATGATTGGTATGAATTCAGGAAATGCAGAGGGTCAGATCCACTAAAAGGCTCTGAGACGGTTTCACTGACACTCCTTATAAAACTTCACCTCCTCTCACTCCATCTGATCAGCACTTTATTAGACTAAAGCTGCTTTAAAAAGAGATCAGGACTCAACTGAACTGGCATGTTGGAATGTCGGAAAAATTGTAGGAACTTTAAAAACATTTCTCAACACACACTCACAAAGCAGTTACGCAGATGAGAATCCAGACAACACTGTGTGTGTGTGCAAAGTAACACTGAACACTGAGGTTTTATCTGGTCCACAGAGAATTCCTGACATGCCTACAGTACTTGACACGTAGCTATGTTGACGGAAAATGATTTTCTTTCAGGATCTATGGGGTTCCTTGTAGTTTTCCGAAGAAGATCCTCTTAAACAAAGTGTATAATAGTTCTAGAAAACTTGAGCTGGCATTAGTGTCCAAAAAAAAAAAAAGAAAAGAAAAAAAAATCTGACATGACAACTGTGTCTTGTTTCTCTGATCTCTTAAACAACTTTCATTTTAGCAAAGCAAGTTGAAGACTTGTTTATCTCTAGGTAGAGTCTCATGGTTTTCCTCTAAAAGTACGGGGGAAAAAGTAAAAGCCATTACCTGTTCCGCCATTTCAGCCGCTCCTTTCTCCTTCTCTTCAGCAATTTGGTGCTCGACCTTCCTCCGCTGCTGTCACATCTTGGCTGAGATCCTGAATCCTCCCACTCAGAGTGAAAAAAAAAGTACAACCCACCACCTACAGTGTCAGTATGCTATGGAGGAGGGAAAAAAAAAAAACACACTCCTGTAATTCGATGCTTTGGGACTCTAAAGTGGACAGGGCGGAGATGAGAGCATAGTCTACTATTTTCCCTCCACTACAGTGTTCCAGAGCAGAGCAGAGGATACACACACACACACACACACACACACACACACATACAGAGTTCCTCACATCTGGAAACTCTCAGCACAAAGTTGGAACACATCTCTCTCTCTCTCTCTCTTTTTTTTTTCCCCTGCAGCAGCAGAAGCTTGCATGACAAGTACAGACTGACTGGAGCTGTGAATCTTCTGTGCGCTTTCACATCGAGATGCAGAAAATGACTGCCAATTTGACTTGGCACAAATATTGTTAATTAGATTGCACAAGTTAATTAGATAAAAGTGTTATTAACGATGATAAATGAGACTCCATTTCCGTAGGCCACACTGTATCTGTTATCTGTTATAACTGCAACAGGAAAGACGCAGCCTGACCGTGTGGATGAAATAAACTACAAACGGTTCTGAGCAAACTCGTCAAGAGGTTTGTCAGCGTTGAATCTACACAAATTAGGCGTGGTGGAAAGGGGAATGGTGTCCAAACTGATGACAACATTCTCACACCCACTCCATCGCATTCTTGATAATCCGAGGAGATCCTTTAGCAATACGCAAAAACAACCACCACTAACAGCGTACTGTCGGTGAAAAGCTTGAACATTCAAGTTCAAGAAATTACGTTTAAATCCTCAAGAATTAGAAAATATATGTAAGAAATAACAAATCAGAGCCGAGCAGATTGTTTGCTATGTTAGTTTTTTGATTTGTAGTTGCCCGGACAAGTGCATTTATTTATTTATTTATTTATTTATTTATTTATTTGGCATATGATTTTGACCATAGTCTAGCGCCCGCTAGCTGCTAGTCTAGAACTGCTGAGTCACCACTGCTTAACATAGGTTTAGTAAGTGTAATTAATAGTTAGTCTCCTAACTACTAGGTCTTTACTTCATGCAGTGTGTATGTTTAAACGTAACACGTTCCACTTGCTTCATATGTTTAATGGCACAGTGAGACACTACTAGCGCACGCTACACCGCCTGCTGCGCTACGCACATCAACCAAGGATGCATTTTGTTCACCGGTAGGAACTCTAGTTAAATAATTTAACTTTTACAGATGATGGAAAACATAAACTACCTTTATGAACCAGAGACACACAGGGGCTTTGGATATGGTGACAAACCCAAACATAATACCTCTGTTAATAGCATGTCAAGTGAAAATAAAGCGGCAGTCATCAAAAACACCTCGGAAATGAAGAGGACTTTGGCTACACGCAATCTTCCCCTAATTTCAGCATTCACTGACTCTCATTCTTGTCATTAAAGCATTTATGTAGATATAATAAATAAAATGATTGGTGTGGCCTTAATCCACCATTTACTCAGTCACACCAATCATATTATTTTATATGTAAAAATGAACCAAATTAATACTTCATTATCTTTGATGATTCAAAGCGCTATTGTTGTCACAGCTAGTAGTAACAAGCTAGCAGGTTAATGTGTATATATAGCATGGCACTTCTTACTCTAGATACCAGCTAGCTAGCTAGTTAGCCACGAACTTTACTTTATTTCAATTACATGAACAAGTGGAAACAAGAAAGCAGAAAAAAATGGCTAAATACCAATAAATCAGCATTAATTTCTTGCCTGTATCTTGGTCCATTTTTTCCTCATCTGCTTTTATCTTTTTTCCACTTTTCCACCCTAGTCGGTTTTGGCTATTCGGTTGAACATTACTAGTCATGGCAGTTAAACGAGATTTTGGTGTCTTTTTCTAGTGACTATTTGTTTTTCAAGTGGTACATAAAGCTTAAAAAAAACAGTTAGGGTTTGTTTTTTCCATCTTGTGGATTTTAGATCATAGTTCCTGCATGACTACTGGAGTTAACAAATCGAAATGGCGCCATCAACTAATTAGCATTGTTAGCACATCATGTTTTATCATTTCTACTGTGGCAAGTCATGCGGTATTTGCGACTCAGCAGCTCGAATTACAATACCTTCATGAATGTAAGATGGCAATGCTCACTTCGTCATGGTCAGTGATCCAGTTAGCAAATCCCATTTAATAAATAAAGGCTAATGCTTAGAACTCACCAGTTCTTATTACACATCCACGGTGTGGCTTTGGAGGAGTCATAAAGTTTTTGAGCTATAAAACAGCTAGATTTAACGAAGGTCAACCAAAATCATAGACAATACTTTTAGACTCTTTGTCTCAAATACTAGAATTTATTAACTGCAAGTTTAAAAACTTTAGTGATCTTGTTGAATAAAAGTTTTCTGGTCTTTCAACTCTGAAGATGACTTTTTTCCCATAACAACACGTCCTGAATTGTTTCATTCCTCAATACATACATTCTTCAAATTCCAACACTGTGCCAACACTAACACTTTTCTTATTTAGTACAGAACAACATATTGTACTTTTTAACCATTTCTAGTTACATTTAATGTTATGAAATGTCCACTTTAAGGTTTAACAGGCCATGTCACACCACCCTATCATTGATTATTTTCCTATAACAGCACACCCCAAGGTATTTCTTACTCCACCTCTTTTTATAATTATGGAAAACCAAGTTCCCATCATGTTTAATTAGAATGGATGTGTAAAATTGGGGGAGAGTTCAACATAATTATGCAAGTAACATTGCAAATGAAGAAACAATGGAATGAGCCAGGTGGCATTAGTGGCATTAGTTTAAACAACCAGCATGTGGGATCAGTGTGTGTGCTTTAATCATTGAGGTTTTGTGTAAGTGAGCTTAAAATTTCAGGATTGTAAGAAATTCTTCATATAAATGTAATAAAGTGATTATGACTGCAGGGTGTGTATGTATGTGTGTGTGTGTGTGTGTGTGTGTGTATGTGTGTGTTTACATAATGCAGTTGCTCCAGTTGTGCAGGGTGTCACACACACACACACACACACACACACACAGGGAGTAATCCTAAAATCCTACGCAATTTGACTGAAACTTCTGCAGAGCCCATAAGTCTGACACACTCACCTTCGCATGTTTAAACACACTATCTTGTGCAATGGCGTGTAAATTACATACAAAAGCTACCTTGCTCTACAACTTCTGTGCAGTTATTTTCACACAGACTGCATTCATGCTATGACAGGTTTGTGGCACACACACATAGTGGGGTGCAGAGAAATACGTTTCAGTTACACCCCCAGGCAGTCGCCTTGCTCATGATCAGGTTTGAAGTGTAAACAGAAATGTTGAGTAGATCTAGTACAAAGGGATCGACTGCATTTAAGTGTAACAATTTTCCAAATCCAGAAAGCTGTGATGGCGTATCTGAGAGCAAATCGCTCTCAACGAAATCTACTAAACATTTTCTCCGAATATTTTGAATCTGAATCAGTATAAGACCAAGCAGATTTCATTTACAAGGAATCTTTCATGGTGGAATATTATACTGACTGAGACGTTGTGGTGGCCTGGTGAAATCTTCTATGAAGTATAATGTCCCTTTTGCATGGATCACATGTAAAGCTCTAGTATTTTACATTCTGGTTAAAGTAAAAATGTACAAAAAAAAATGTATTGTAAAATTTTGACTCCACTCAGAAACATCGCCATGTTCATTATCTAAAAGCAACTGCTGTTAAACTTGCGTCTACTTTAACATGTAATGAATGAAATTATAAAAATGATAAAAAGAACCACTCATTTAAGCAAAGATTCTAAGTTTATAATGAGAAATGAATTCTCACTTTGATTATCAGCTTCATCCACATCAGTCTCTGTCTCATCGCCTGAGGTAAAAGTCATTCGCGGCGTTTAAAATGTGCGTCATCGTCATCTCTTCAATCACAATCGCCGATTGATTCTGCTCTGTTGGCTGTATTTGTTTGGATTAGCATTCAAATGTTACAACTTTGTCCTTTTTTGTCTCTACATTTTAAATAAAAGTGTATAATTTGACATTCGTCTGTTGTGCAATAACACATATCCACGCAATATCAAAACAACATGCACTGCATGAGGAGAGCTAACATTTGGCTAACAAACTATCTATTAAAACACCTTAAAGCAGAATGACTGTTTTTACTGCTTTCTTTTTTAAGCTGGCTCCTTGTTTACTTAACATGATATTTGCAATAAGCCTAGGCATGTTTAGAAAATGCTTTTTTTGTTTTGGGACCCTACATTGTTTTTTGACCAAAATTGGCATTTTCTCATTTCATTTACCCCAATTTTCTCCCAATTTGCCAAATCCCATTCACCAGCCAGCTTTACAACAGCTACCACATGAGGAAGGTGACGGCAAACACGTGCTTTCTCCGAGACACACGAAGCCAGCTAACCACATCTTATCAAGCTGCTGCTCATGCTGCGTCACAGGGCAGCATAAGAAACTCGGAGGAAACCTCTATCTGCCCTCTTCCGCATACATGAGCTCACACATGTCCACAATGGGCTAGTATTGAATGCAGCAAACTGTGTATGCTGTTCTGTTGCGCACTCAGGAGCTTTTGACACCTCAACCTTTTGATTCATTCATTCATTCATTTCACAGTAAGCGCTTTATTTTAGTCAAGATTTGGGTGGATCCAGAGCCTAACATGGGAGCGCTGGGTCTGCATTGGAAATACACCCTGGATAGGACACCAGTCGATTTTCAGGGCACCATGCACGCGCACACACGTTCACACCCAGAGGCAATTTAGAGTCGCCAATCCACCGAATGGCATGTTGTTGGGAGGTGTGAGGAAACTGGAGAACCCAGAGGAAACACCCTGGAAACACAGGGAGAACATGCACAGGAACTCCACACATATTTGTTTTCTCAAAGTAGAGGTGGTAAAGTCCAGACAGACAAACCCAATTTTGCTCAAAGCCCAATTTTTTTTTTTTTTTTTGGCCATTTTTTGGCTGGTTGCCAAAAATAATTCAGCTGCAGTGACATCCGCTGGGTTTTCTCAACACAAGTTAAATAACTGAATAATGGCAGTATTAAAGGTCAGAATATCTCCTGGTTTTACAGTATTTAGAGTGCAGTACATATTGTACATATTGGATAAGTATTATAATTAGCTTATGTGCATATTTTACAGCATGCACAAAGGACAGGTCTCAGCATATTAAAACATCTCATCATATTAAAACAGTAATTAAAGTGGAGAAAAGTGGGGAAAATTCACTTACTACCACAATGATGACTCACTCCTTCTTTATACTATGTTATTGTTGCTAAAACTCTGTCTCTGTCTCTGTCTCTCTTGCTCTCTGTCTCTATGCCATTGCTAGGCATGCTCACACACAAACGCAGAAATGCTCATTGTGTGAAAATGTCTTGTGCAGGATATGAGTCAGTGATTCTGGCTTCTGATTCAGGCTGTTGTTAAGCTGTTTGATGTGTTTGGTTGTCTCTGCCATTTTAAGGGAAATTCCACCCATTAACACATTTTTATTATGTTCTCCACCAATGAAGCATGATAATGTATTGGTTGGTGTGACCATGATGGCATCAATATACTGATGATATACATTATGTATACTTTCATCCTGATACCCAGTCCATTTTAAAGAACATTTCTGTGATTGGTTGAGCCCAAACAATACCATCTGAGTAAGTTCATACCGTCTGAAACGTCCATCGCCAACATCCTTCCTCCAAGCCACCAGAGGGCACCCTCCCCTTAGTTTTGAATCACTTCCTTGGTTATCCTGCTCATTTCCTTTTCCTTTTAAGCACTGCTCATTGCCTTTGCTTTTAAGCACATGGACCATTAGTCACTTTGTGAAGCCTTACAGTTTCCCCGTGTTTGTGTGAGGGCTGAGCTGTGTTTTGACCACTCTTTGTGAATGCTCTTGCCTTGTCTCATTTTTGACCCTGTCAGTGTCCAAATCAGATTCGAAGAAGGAAGTATGTGAAATCTGGACGTGTCAAGGGACGATCCAAAAGATGTTCAGTTTTAAAAGAGATTGAAGCCATTACATCAACAAAGGAAGATGCAAAAAAAGATGAGGCTCAGAAAGATGAGGCTCACAGTGAGAGACAGCTTGGAAGAAAAGTCCAGAGACTTTTCAAGACTAGATATCCTTACAGATCAATTCACACACACGTTCAGACACAGTCCTCATTTACACTTCATATGACTCACCACTGGTTTTGCTAGAAGTTATGAATCTAAAGATTAATGCCAGATGAGTTATCTCAACAATACGTTGTTCATTTTTGCACTCAGTGTGCACTAAGCCCACAGACGTTCCTCACATGCCACACACACATTGGACACCTGACTCATGACCAGGTCAGAATGTGTGATGTGTTGATTAAACACAAAGGCTCTTTTCCCCTTTATACTTATACAAGCACCTGCTTTTCTACAGCACACAGCTTCTCAGCTTGGCAGATATACTCACAGTCACCTATAATCTAAGTCAATTAATTTGTCTGCACTTCCGTTGTTTTAGAATAGAAGTCCTTCGTGACCACAAAGTAGATCTCCAGAAACTTAACTTGTGGTGTTAATAAATTAATTCTTGGCCACAACTTATTAGAAAATAACCACCATGTCATCTCAGCAGCTCTGTACTCTTCTTCCTTACTGAGCTACACAAGTTCCAGCTTTAATTCAGAGCACTTCATCAAGAGAGAGTGTTTGTTTTTCCCATCCATATTTTTTTTCCTCTGTCAGTTCTGCAGCTTGTTGAAACTTGTATTGAAAGCAGTGGCTCATGGCAAATTACACACATTACATACAGTCAGTCTGCATGGTGCTGGAACAAGGAACGCCCTCACTCACTCACTCACTCACTCACT
>CM074944.1:3336052-3352302 GCA_037576815.1 Pangasius larnaudii | reverse complement strand
CCTGATCTCACTAATGCTCTTGTAGCTGAATGAACACAAATCCCCACAGCCACACTCCAACATCTAGTGGAAAGCTTTCCCAGAAGAGTGGAGCTCATTATAACAGCAAAAGGGGAATAAATCTGGAAATGGGATGTTCCGAGTGTGATGGTCAGGGGTACACAAACTTTTGGCCATATCGTGTATATGACGTTTTTGGTATCGTAAATTTTACTCTCATCAAGTGAACTTTCACTAATGTTATTAAAGATAGCACATCAGACTCTGTATTTTTCTATTGGGTTAACTTGCTTCCTTGTAAATATGATCCAAGAAGTTGAAGTTATTCATCTGTTCTAGACTGATTGAGATTTTGTTTAAATGGGAAATGATCAAATGATAAAAGTCCTAGTTTGACATTAAGTTAAACTCACCTGTAACGACGACTCTGGTGCCAGTTCCAATAAAGAGCATTTTATCATGTAAAGATGTGCAGTAGTAAATGCCTGAGTCTTCAACTTGGGCATTAACGATTGTCCTGGTACACGTTTTTTTATCATCTTCTAGCTTGTCCTCGCCTTTTCTGACTTCGCCCAGTTTTCCAGTTCTTGGGTTCACTTTGTACCAGGATATTGAGCTGTAACAATATGCAGTCGGCAGGTCACGAGTGCACTTTAATGGAAAAGAGTCGCCGACGGATGCATTAATGAACTCAGGGGACTGAGTCACCACAGACGAGAGAGATGCTACCAGAAAAGAAAGAGGTTTTTAAAGAATTTTAACACAAAACATTCACATCGGTACTTCAAAATGAGCAGCGGTGTTGTTCTTTAGGTTCTCACTCTATTTCTTAATATCTGAAAGGATCAAGTTTAGGAACAAGGACATAATATTATGTGTGACAACAACACAGCACTGTAAAAAAAAAAAAAAAAAAGACAATGGATGTTAACTGTGTATTATATTTTCAATATATTACAGTTTAAGGAAAAGAAATGCTGCAGGAAATAAAGCCTTAATAGCTGTTATATGTTTTTGTAGCCAAAAAGCCAAAGTTTTTAAAGTGACACTGATTTCAGATAGATATTAAGATAAAGTTATTAGTAAAGAGTTTTAATAAAGAGAAGCGTTGAGTTGAACTGTGATCTTATCTTAAGATTTTACATTGATGAACCTTTTTCTTGTACATTTTAAATTACTAGCACAGTAATTACCTGAACAAAATGAGTAATTTGTTTATTTAAATAAAAGTAGTTATGATTTTACATTGCATAATTACATGCAAGGAAGGCATTTCATTTCTAGCCCAAATTTAAAAAAAAAAAAAAAAAAAAAAAAAAAACTATACTGAATATGTTATGCTCTTTAACAACATCAACATAAAACACACCTTTTTTGGGGGGGATTTTATTTAAATTATAATTAAAATAATAATAATAATAATAAAAAAATAATAGTGTTTGAGACCCTAATTGAATAATTGACCCTAATCTACTTACACAGTAATTTAAAAAAAGATAAATAAATAACATTTTTTAAAAAAACTTTAAATAAAAATCAAGGCAAAATCTGTATAAAGATATCAGGCTGCCTATAATTTTGCACAGTAGTGTGTGTACACTAATGAAATATAATATAATATATATGACATAGACTAATGTAATGTAATGGAAATTGAATGCAATATAAAGGAAATTATTGTTTACTGAATATCTGTTGGATTATATCCGCATCAGTGCACTTAAAAATAAAATAAAATATTTTTTATTGTGCTTAATAAAAATAGGAACTTTGTAATAATGCAGTAGAATGTGTATGATTAAAAAAAAATAGCATATTTATCAACGTAAGTTAGCACGTTCTATTAATGATTTTGACAGTGAATAAAAATGTAATTAAAAAATGTAGCTTGTAGCATGTAATTGTGTCTGTTTGATATTTTTATTTTGTATGTCACGTTATAGTTGCCAGGCTTTAAACCCTGTGATGTCCTGATTATAGCTGGTGAATAATCCTGGTCTCTGTATCTTACCATATTAATCATGGTGGATTTCTAAAGCCCTGGTGCAGGTCGCTGTGTTTGAAACGCAGGGAACAGAAAAGACGTAAACACTTACTTCTCAGAGTGCAAACACAGCAGAGGAGCAGCAGTCGAGCCGCCATGCTGAAGCGTTCAGTGGCTCTTATCTCAAACATCTCGAGATGAAAAGGGAAGCGCCAGGCGCTTTTGCAGCGAGGGCTACAGGAGACGTCCTGCCCCTTACACACAGGCCAAAAAGAACAGAAGACTTTTTCCATTCAGCAAGAATAAGAAAACTCTGATCAGCGATAGACAGACGATAGATAGACCTATACACGTTAAATAAAAGACATTACGCCGGCCATATGAGTTAAAATAAAAAGAGGTGTAACTTTTCTGTCGATACGTACAACTAACTATAAATTGGGTAATGCAGGGGTTCTGCAACTTGTTGCAGACTTGGACCCCTTTAACTGTAAAAAATAATAATAATTTAAAAAAAAAATAAATAAAATCACAGATCATTTCATTACAGAATTATTTTACAAACTATAAAAGAAATTATAGAAATTGGATTAATTAAAAATATACATGAACCAGATTTTTTTTTTTTAATTTCTGAAAACCCACCTAATATTAAAACTGTCACTAAATTCCTGTTGTCTTTATTTATAAGTATAATAACTTTGTTGTGATTTCCACCACTGTAATAAGATTAAATAAAGTAAAGATCTACGAGTCAAATGTATGCTGTAAGTTGTTTTATTACATAAATAATCCATTTTACTTGTGTCATATGTATTATTTCTCCCAAAGCATCATTTTTCAGCCCTCATAAAAGAATTATGGAGTAAGTTTTAGTAAATCAAGTATAAGTCCCTCTGCTTTTGGTGTAAAATCATTAAATCAGTTTCTATCAGCTCTATAAATATTCGAAAAGTAGCAAAAAAAAAAAAATCTAACAAACGCCAAAATTCATTTAAAAAAAAAAAAAAAAAAAACAAGTCATCAGCCAAAAAAGAAATAATTCAGGTTCAAATCATTGCAAAATATTCAGGTTTTAAATTACTTTTAAATTCAATTAAATTTTGATGTTCAGTAAATGACTGAAATAAAAATTCTACCAAATGCAGGACAGTGCGCTACAGAATTCTTGGCAATATATTAATATAAATAAACATTACAGATAGTAATATTTCAGAATAATTCACATTTTTTCCAAGAGAAGTACTTCATTAAATATTTTTATATACTGTATAGGCAGTAGTTATGTTCAAATCAAACATAAGAAACACCTTGTTGATGAGAGAGAGCAGAGGACATTGGTCAGAGCTAACAGGAAGGCTATGGTAACTCAACAACTTTTTACAACCGTGGTGAGCAGAAAAGCATCTCAGAACACACTGAAACAAGGTTTCTTGAAAAATATATAAATATGAGGTTACACACACATAAACCGTATCCTAATATTAAGGAACGTCAGTCAATAAAACTGTACAGTAGATTGTGAAAATGACGAATGTATCAGACAACGTGTGGTTTGGTCTAACAGGTAAAGAGGTCACATTAGAGTGACTCACCACCCGCAGTGACCAAAGTGTGTGTTCAGTGCACAGTGTGTGTGTTCAGGTGGTTTAACAGCACGGCTAATATCAGCGCTGAGATCTGAAATTCAGACCAGGTGCATACTGTTGTCCGTTGAGAGGACCTTCTCCACCCGACATCCTGCTTTGATGCTACGTTTTACAGCTCCCTTTGTTCTAACCACACAGGACTCGGGCAAGCGTAGCTGGAATGTACAGGGGCCATCACACACTCTCGCTTCAGCTACTGTGGTTTCACGACCCCCCGCTGAAATCCGCATTGTAATTCTCCAGCGTGCAAATGTAGCACAAACAGTGACATTTTGCGCTTTCTTTTTTTTTTTTTTTTTGGTTGTTGTTGTCGTCGTCGTCGTTGCAAGGAAGCCAGTGGCCATGCCTGCGCTCTGCGCCTTAACATGCATGAGCCTGGTGTAAAAAAAAAAAAAAGAGAGTGAGTAACAGAGTTTGACACATATACAGTATACAGTTCATGGGAAAAATAGTTAATGCGCATCCATCACATGAAAAGCAAAATAAAGTTGTTCATACTCCATAGAAATCTAGATTTTTTTATGGAACATAGCATATTACTAAACATAATCTATTACATACTATATATTTAAGCAGCAACCCTATATAAGATGATGATATATATGATACGAAGATATATGCATATACATTTATATACATCGAAGGGAAGTAGAGCTGTATGCAAAAGTTTGCGCACCCTGGCCAAATGACACGTTTTGCTCATTTTTGAAGTGAATAGAAGTAAACACAACCTCTGCAAAATAGCATTTTCCTGAAACTATTTGCACGTTTACTTTATATTTGATCAATTAAAAAATGTGCAAATGTTTGGACACCCTAAGTGAGTACTTAGTAACATCCGTCTTTGACAGATATCACAGAAATGCTAGAAAATGCTTTTTGTAGCCAGCTAGACTTTTTTATTCTTGTCTTACGAATTTTCACTCACTCTTCCTTGCTGAACGTTTCTAGTTCTGAGGCTGTATTGCACGCATGCAGCATGTTGTGCAGCAGGTTTATGAGCTACCCACAGATTTTCAGTGACACCAGAGGACTGCGAGGGCCATTCCAAAAGCTTCTGCTTGTCCTTCTTGAAGCAGTTCATGCTGGATTTTGAGGTATGTTTTGGATCAACCTGCTGTAGAAACCAATCTCTTTTCAGCTCCAGGTTCACTGACTGTGTCATAGTTGCTTCTTGGGTTTGCTGATTTATACTGGAATCCATTCTTCCACCTTCCACTTATGCAGTGTTCCCTGTGACAGTAGCGGCCACACAAGCCCAAAGCATAATAGATCCACACCCATTCTTAACAGTTAGAAAGATGTTCTTTTCATCATATGGTGCTCCTATGGTGCTCCAAGCATACCTTGGGGGATCGTGGCAAAAGAGTTCATTTTTTCCTTCATCAGTACAAAGCATTTTTTTTTTTTCAAATTTGATTCTGGTTTATCTACTGTAGGTGAGCTTGCAGGTAAGGGTTCCTTCTGATGACTCTTCCATGCAGGAAGAATCCATACATTTTGCTCACTGTACAAAATGTAAATAATGTATTTTTGTCTGTATTGCTTATAATGTTGTTGCAAGAGAACACTTCTCTGTTTATTACCAGATGCAAATATTAGTGTATTAATATAATTAGAATGTAATATATTTTATTAATTTATATTTGATTAATGTTTATATTGGATTATTGTAATAAGTGATTGCCAATGGTTTATTATTAGTATGACATATACTAAGCATAACTTATACAACTATAACTACTAATTATAGTAATAATAATAATAATAATAATAATAATAATAATAATAATCCATTATAATAGTTGATTAGGTGTCAGGTTTTATTGGACATTTTAGGACATCATAATGCTTTTCTTCACTCACTCACTCACTCACTCACTCCCTCACTCAATCATTAGCTCACTCATTAACTCCCTCACTCAATCTCCCTCCCTCACTCACTCACTCTTTCACTCACTCATTAACTCACTCACTCACACACTCATTAACTCACTCATGCAATAACACCCTCACTCTTTCACTCACTCATTAATTCAATCACTCACTCGTATGTGATATGTGATTACCAGTGGTTTATTATTCAGTATGATATATACTAATAAGAGCTTATACAACTTTTACTACATAATAATAATAATAATCATTCATTAACTCAGTCATTCATTAACTCACTCTTTTACTCACTCATTAACTTACTCATTAACTCACTCACTCAATCACTCACTCAATCACTCACTCACTCACTCAATCACTCATTAACTCACTCACTCATTCACTCACTCACTCAATCACTCACTCATTAACTCACTCACTCCCTCACTCACTCATTAACTCACTCCCTCACTCATTCACTCACTCCCTCACTCATTCATTAAGCAGAATATTCCTGTTTAAAACGGTGCTTCCTTGTTGTCCGTTACTGATCAGGTCCAAACTTGCGTACTGCACATCCTGTAAACACACAGAGAATTATTCAAACCCTGCAGCTTTTATGGCCTTGTTTTGTCTCTGTAGATGTCCCTGCTGTGTAGCCAATCTCATCATACCGGTATGGAGAATCTCTGTGTCCTCTGTTTGCCTCCTGAGAGTGTAAACATAAAATAATCAGTTTATTAAACTACACAGTAGCTGTGTTTAGTTGTGTTTTATGCCACTTACATACTCCAAACTGTGACACAGACGGACAGCACAAAGCAACACATCTTTTTTAACAGCTGTCTCTTGTGTCCTAACTTCCATCCTCCATTTGTGCTCCGTAACCCCATTATGTGTGTTTACACCTCATTTTTATGAGAGAAATTAAAACTTTGTAGAAATGGGAAGTTGTCATTTAAAACAGGGGTTCACAAACTTTTTGTAAACCTTTAACTATAACTTTAACTGTTAAAAAAAAAAAAACTCATGGGGACTTAGGGCACAAGATGGGGGACAACCTGGATGGGGTGCCAACCCACTGCAGGGCACAATCGCACACACACACACACACACACACACACATTCACACACTATGCACAATTTAGAGTTGCCAATCAGCCTATAACGCATGTCTTTGGACTGTGGGAGGAAACCGGAGTACCAGGAGGAAACCCCCGAAGCACGGGGAGAACATGCAAACTCCATGCACACAGCATAATAAGTAAATAAATGAATAAATAAATGAACAAATAAATAAATAAACTCAACACAATTGTGTGTAAAAATAAAGTGTAACATAATATGTTGGCTATATATTAGAGCCAAGGTATTACTGCTACTATTACTAGTATTCCTCAATCATGAATATAATAACTCTCACCCCATCTTGTTATAATCGTTTCTGTAATTTTAAATAATGCTTAGATTAGAAAAAAAAATTCTATGATTTGGCTGTATTAATACTGCATGTAGAGCATACTTAACTACTTTGACTATTATCTGCTGAAAACTCCAGATGTTAGATATTTTATCATTTAATCAGGGGAATTAAATGATCTACTTTCCCTTTAAAGGTACAATCAGGGATGTAGTTTGATGAACGTCCTGCAGCATATATTCACCAAGCGTATATATTTTCACATATACACCACCACTAGCTGCCAAAATGTGCCTAGACAAAACACAGATTCTATTTCTAATGAACATATTACAAATAATGAGTGTTTTGTTTTAAAATCATTCAAAGGCAACAGTAGTTCTTGTAAATAAGGCTAGAATTCAAATTCAGTACTTTGGAATAGGGTTCATAATTTAAACACCTGAATTAAGTTTTTTTTTTTTCGTTTTCATGAATGTATTTTTAGGTAGATCATTTATTTTTGTATTCGTTGTTGCATTTTTTTAAAGCAATATTTTTAAATGACATTTTTTTTTTGTCTACAGAATGGTTCAATTCCACATTTTTGTATATCTTCCTAGTGAGCGTATGTAGTATGAAAGATTTTTAAAAATTTTGAATTACCATTTCTTCGATTTAAGTGCGATTCAGTTGATCTGAAATGAAAATGAGCCTTTTGTTAGTCTCTCTCTCTCTCTCTCTCTCTCTCTCTCTCTCACACACACACACACACACACACACACACACACACAGGCCTGAGTAAGATTCACATTTTAATATTTGGTGTTATTGCGGAGTGAGAGACGCACCTCACAGGCACACACCTCTGTCCTGCTGAAAAGTTACAAATTACAAATCGTATAAGAGCAAACCGAAAACATCAGATTAGAACATTGCATCTATGTATTTTACAGGATTATAGTTATGAGTGGCTGAATGTGTAGTTCTCTTACCTGGCTGTAAGGCAACAAGAGCAATGAGAAACACAACAACAACGACGAGGGCAACACCGGCGCACAAATACATCAACCATGAACAAAACTGACTGGAGCCTGTGTGCAGAAATAAACACATATAAAACAATATCTTCTACTAAATCACATTATGTTTACAAGTTAACAGGATGAAAGATGATCACCTTGTTTAAGAGATTTGGACACACGTCTGCCGTCCACCTCGACCACACACTCCACATCCTGAGCCTCCATCCAGTTCTCTGAGGGAATGCTGATATGAGCGCGTGTGTATTCTACAGCCGAGTCGTTGGTGTGTGTCCAGCCCGACTCCATCCACCCGGTCATCTCTGATTCACCTATGACCCAGGAAACACTCGCTTCAGATGGGACGACCCCCATCACCACACACTGCAGGGAGACGGAGGGTCCGACACTCACATCCGGGACGTACAGCGTTATGATGGGACGAGGACGGCGCTCTGCAAAAGACTTTTCCTTGTTATGTTGATAGCCTCTAAGTAAAGAATAAAACATTCAGGGACATGCTGTTTTCACTTACACTCACTGTCCACTTTATTAGGAACACCTGTACAGCTCATTCGTGTAATTATCCAATCAGACCGTCAGGTGGCTGCAGTACAATAGATAAAAATCGTGCAGATACAGGACAAGAGCTTCAGCTAATGTTCACATCAGACATCAGAATGGGGGAAAATGTGATCTCAGTGACTTTGAACATGACGTGGCCGTTGGTGCCCGGTTTGAGTGTTTTAGCAACTGATGATCTCCTTGGATTTTCACACACAACAGTCTTTAGACAGCCAGTGAGCGGCAGTTCTGAGGACGGAGATGCCTTGTTGATGAGGGAAGTCAGAGGAGAATGGTCAGACTGGTTTGAGCTGACAGCAAGGGTACGGTAACTCAAATAATCACTCTTTACAAACGCGGTGAGCAGAAAAGCATCTCAGAACAGAACAAAATGTCGAATCTTAGGCAGAAGAGCTACAACAGCAGAAGATCACATCACGTTCTACTCCTGTCAGCTAAGAACAGGAATCTGGGCAGTTAAAGATGGGAAAACCAGACCAACTGTCCAGATGTTTGCTGTGAACATTAACAGAAGCTCTTGAGCTGCATGATTTTACACAGTGTCTGCTGTCTCGTGATTGAGCAGGTGTCCAGGGGATCCTAATAAAGTGGTCAGGGAGTGTAGAGGTGACTCACAACTGATTTATGCAATGTAAAACACATATTATTTGCACTTTATCACACACTCATCCTACCTGTAATGATGACGGTGGAGCCGTTGCCCATGTAGGAGATAACACTGTGTTTTACAGAGCAGTAGTAAATCCCCGAATCAGCCGTGCTCGTGTTATAGATGAATCCTGTACACGGTCTCCGTCCCTGATCACTATGGACAGCGGTGGACACGTTCATCTCTCTGGTTCTCGGCTGCACTTTAAACCAGGAGATTGAATCACATTTGGAGAGGAGCTCCACTGTATCACACGTCAGTGAGACCGTTTCACCACGAAACCCCTTCACTACTGCAGGATACTGAATGATTCTCGAGAAAGAAACAGCTGGAAAATATACAACAAGACTGATTAAATTAGAAAGAACTGAAAAAGTCAAAACAAATCAAACAAAAAAGTAAGAAGAAAGAAAGAAAGAAAGAAAGCCATGGAACTGAAAAAAGAAAGATAAAGGAAAAAAGATACAGATTTTTACATGAATTATATATTATGTATTTCAAATGTCCTTAATTGTTATGTGTACGACATAAAACTGTACACAATAGAACTATATACAATAGAAATAGTTTCTTTTTTATTTTATAGAAGTATCGAGTATATACACACACACACACACACACACACACACACACACATGCTCATACTTACAGTGAAGAGCAAACAGGCAGAAGACAAAGAAAAGTTTGTGTGCCATGTTAAAAGTGTTCAGGAGCGTTAACATCCACTTTCATCCTGTCTTTTACCGCTGGTGTGTGTGTCTGTGTCAACACACACCTCTGTACAAACTCACACATCAGCCTGCACACGCACGCACGCACGCACACACATGCACACACATGCACACACGCACACACACACACACCATTTTAAAATGATGCCTTCGTCAGAACAGAAAACTGAGGATGATCTCAAGAGATCTAAGAAAAGAACATAAAAAATATTTTATTATACCACAGTGTATCTATCAATCAATCAATCTATCTATCTGTCTATCTATCTATCTATCTATCTATCTATATATATATATATATATATATATAGTCTAGCAGTGTACATCAGGACACTGCGATCTCGTGTGATGTAACAAATTCATCTTTAGTAACTGCCTGGTCAGGGTCACTCTGCTTTAAATTATGCTACTAGCTTGCTCATATTTTGGGAAATAGGACCAACTAAATTTAGGCAGCTACACACAAAAAATAATACCTGTATGAGCGGGATTAGTCATCTCTAGTTGAGACAAATTATGATCTGAGGTTGAGGAACTGTCATTCACACAACTGTCATTCACAAACGCTGCTGCCATTTCTACCTCAGTGTTTTCTAGTGGTTCTGGGGGCATAACAATAGGGTACTTATGAAAAAATAAAGCATATATACTGTATACACACTTACAATCATTACTGTATACGCACTTAAAATCATTTCAATTATATTAAATCATCAATTAAATCAAATTATTTTAAATTGTTATGTGAATATTTCGGATATCACACAACTGGCTTCTCCGGAGGTTGCTGAGATGGCGGTTATATGGAGTTAAGCTAGGATTTTCATTAGATAAAGTCACACCGGGTTAATTGTTTCTATTTTCCTTTTTCAGGATCCTGCACAACAAAAGTGGTGATGCCACAGCTTCCTATAATGCTTTTTACGTCTTGCATTTTAAAAGTAAAAGTAATACTTTAGCAGCTTTATGGTGCCTAAAATAGTTTTATAGTATAGTTGCGTAATGATTAAATGAATGACAGTTCTTAATAATAAAGTTTTTGTTTACCTTGAGGTGTTTTTAACTATGTGTTTATCAGATGTATGGTACCTCATCATAATTGTATTTAGGTGTATATAAGTGGTTTAAGCTATATATACTGTAAATATTGTTTATTATTATTATTAAAAATAGATTTTACAGAGATAAAAATAGCTAACTCACACATATATTAGGTAAATTTCACACAGCATTCTCTTTATCTATATATAAAATTTGAGTTAAAATAATTTGGGTGAAAAATGTAGCTACTCAACCCAATTTGTTTTTAGAGTAGATATATCATGTGCGAATAAAATATAACATTTTTACCTTACTTTGGAAATTATTAACAGAAACAACAGGTGATGTTAATATATCATGCTTGTAAAAGTCTTTATTTTAACACTGGTGTTAATTAAAATGATGCTTAAAATAGATTTATATACTTGTGTAATGATTAAATGAATGAATGACAATTCTTTTGCCTTGAAATGTGTTTCATGTGTTTATTAGATTAATGTGTTTATTGTGTTAATTGTATTTAGGTGTACAGTACATAAGTTTATCAAGCTACATACTGTATATATTGTTTACTTGCATTAAAAAATATTTTACAGAGATCAAAATGACTCATTATTCATTAGCTGATGTTAATATATCACGCTTGTAAAAGTATTTTTTAAATGCTTTTTTTTTTTTTTTTTACAAACAGTATTTTTGTCACATTGCATGCCACAAATGTTCCCCCTCGGTGTTTAAAATCACGTCCGTGGCTGCAGAGAATTAGCTCAGTGTCTCAGTGTCTCAGTGTTTGGTCTAAACCACACACAGGCCGTAAACACCGACGCAGACAAGGCTGTGAACGAGAGCGGAGCGGAATGACCTACAATACACGACGCCTACACTGTGTACTTTTCCTGCATATCGTCCCTTTATGATAACATCAGTGTGACCTTTGTGAGCTGAAATGAGGAGGTGTGTGTGTGTAGTCAACACTTCGGCCTGTGCTGAATGACTGCACCACTACAGTGTTGATTTAACATCTAACACTTCTGAATGAAAGAAAAAGAGCAGTGCTAAATTTAATCACACAGCCCTGATGCAAATCGCAGTGCTAAATTAACACCTGTAGTGTTGCACTGAAGTTAAAAATAGCATGAACGCGGGTTTTCACATTTGTGTTAAAACTGTTAAGCTTTACACTGGTAATGATGTCTATCTCACGCAAAATCTTTTCTGTACACACACACAAACACACACACAAAGTAAATATCTGACTCAAATATCACACAGTTCATCACTGCATGACGATGATGTCACACAAAATTTCCTGTAGTCTGTAAACATGAAGAAAACACAATGTCGCTAAAAGCGTTATCAGGGCGGCCATTTTGGACAACAGGAATTACTTTTCCTCACTGAAATTTGGTAACCTTTAGGCCCACTAGGGTATTTGTCCTAATGTTTGGAGATGAAGTTATCACCAGAAGGTTCCACTATAAACTTAACAAACTATTTACAGTGTACGTGTGTAAGCAAGCGCATGAGGATTTGGGTGTGTATTTACAGAAAAGGTTTGGGTTGACTTCTAGCTAATTTAGCCTCGTCACTCTGGTGCAAAATTACAGAGGCAAAGGGGAGTCCTACCTACTATTATCATAATGGCGTCTTGTGTATTTTTAAACTTCTGTATTTCTGCATGTTTAATCTTTGCTGGGTTGGAGACATGTTTCGAGGTCAGTGTTAAGCTTCAAATCCTCTTTTCTCCTCTTGTGGATCCTCTTACCGCAGTCACTTTGTCCGAAGCAACCTGCAGCTCGGTAGAAACCTGAAAGACAACTAGATTCTATCATTATAATAAATCAGACTGGAAGCTGTATGCATGCAGCTTTATTATTATTACCATTATCATTAGTTTTTTATTTTTTTTATTTTTTTATTTTTAATATGAATGGACTTTGAAGAAGCTGATAAGATCTACTGTATACGGCTTTATCGTAGCGGCAGTCGAGAATAAATGAGGACATTATTCTTTAAACCTACTGACTGACTGAAATAGGTAAGTTACCATTATAATGAATTTTAATACAGTAATCATACACTATTTATAAATTGGTCAATTAGCCAAGGTGACCGGGTTGTGTGTGCGTCTCACTAATTAGATTTTTGTTAGGTGGCACAGTTACGATCTTGAGCTTAGGTTCTCCCTGTGTCCATGTGGGTTTCCTCCGGGTTCTCCAGTTTCCTCCCAAAAACATGCCAGTAGGAGGATTAGTTACAATACGTTGCCTCTAGGAGTGAATATGTGACTAGGAATGACTGTGTGTGTGTGTGTGTGTGTGTGTGTGTGTGTGTGTGTGTGTGTGTGTGTGTGGTGTCCTGCGATGGACTGGTTTCTCATCCGGGGTGTATTCCCGGGATAGACTTCAGATCCACAGCAACCTGAATGAATGGATAATTAGACTGTAAACCACTCACTACACTATACACTTAACTTTGTGTTATTTTTGGTGATTAAACTGCGAAATATCAAAAAAATATGACTTCAGTAGGGAATAAAACTTGCTGCTAGATGAAAATAGTCAACATAATCAAAGTTGATTAATTTTACTTAACAGCATGTCTCTAAGTGTTTTATTCCTCTTACACCACAAGAACTTGCCGCTGATTAAAATTGTTTTATTTATTAATGGATGACATGTTTGCTTTTTAACTCTTAATAGTTACATTTAATGTTGTCTCCTTACAGAAAACATCATCGTATCCACGATTCCACGGTTTTCTTTGTTAAACTGCAGCACCTTAACACTTAATTTGTTCATTATTAGACTTAGATTATGAGGAGCCTCCACTATACAGTAGGTCCTGGTGTAAGTTGTTACTATAGAAACAATAACATAAATAAAATACAGACTAATATGAACCTGTGATTTGCAGCTGCATGACTGTCGGAGCTGCTGTTATAGAAAATGAATCAACGCCTTCTGACCAGTCAGAATCGAGAATTCAACAGTGTCAAATCAAAACAGGTATAAAACAGATAAATTATATTTCAGATCGCTTCCTAGGCCTGTGAGCTACGGTGAGCTGCAATATGGCACTGTTTAGGTGACTCCGCCATATTTAAACTCACCCATAACTACCACTAGATGTCAGAAGTGCAGAGGATATAAATATTCACCAGCGGCGCTCTTATTCACAGCACATTCACACAACAAGCATACACGTATAGTATACAATACATATAGAAGGGAAATTATTTATAATCGCACTATTTGGTGTCACCAAGATGACGATGGGTTCCCTTCTGAGTCTGGTTCCTCTCCAGGTTTCTCCTCATGTCGTCTCAGGGAGTTTTTCCTTGCCACCGCCGCCTCATTGCTCATTGGGGATAAATTCATAACTTTAAAATGTACAGCCTGAATTTAAATATTTCTGTAAAGCTGCTTTGTGACAATATCCATTGTTAAAAGTGCTATACAAATAAAATTGAGTTGAATTGATTTGAACTTGTGTACACCAGACGCAGCTTATTGTGTGTGAGGAAGCCTGTTAATTGCAGCTTGTTAACCGTTAACTAGCCGGTATAGCCTACGCGAAGTGTTAAATGAAGTGTAAACATCACACACAACACATAGGATACTAGTTTTTTTTTTTTTTTTTTAAACAACATTTCAGTGTAATTCAACTTGATTCCAAAAAAAAAAGTCTTTGACATAAATCAATGTTTTGTAGTTTTAGATTTTTTTTTTTGCCTCAGTGTGCAGTTGCTAACGTGTTCAAAAGCATTAGCATACCAGAGTCCAGTCTTAAACTGTAAATGTTTTACACTACTGTGCTAAATTATACCGCTGTATCTCACACCAGATAGAAACGGCTCATCTTAAAACCTGAAATGTACACAATGAAGTATTATTTGCTCCTAATTTTGATTAGTGGTGAAGAAATTGCTCAGTGAAATTCACTCTCTGCCCCTTTTGCCATGTGGTACTTGAGTATTCGTAGTATATGACTACTATATCATACTATATATATATATATATATATATATATATATATATATATATATATATATATATGTGCACCACGCCACCTCAACAAATTGAGAATTGTTAATAAAAACGAGACACACCGATGTTTTTTTTTTAATATATTTGTATTTTCTAGTGCGCTCTTTGTCTATAGACTGTTAATTCTACTTTACAGACGGAGAGCTGTAGTGTTACACAATGTCATATCCGTGTCTGTAATATAATCACACACCTCTATAGACTTTTTATTCCCAGAAATCCATTTATTGTTACTTAAACCTCTGAGGAAGACAAACCCATGTTTGTCTGGACATGTTATGTTACAAAATATTCTCCCGTTGCTATGAGCTATCAGGGTGTTCAAAATACTTTAGCACTGTATAGGCTTATAGGCTTATCTGCTGTGTAATGTAAATATCAATTTCATCTGGTTAATATCAGCTAAATGGCTACATTCATTCACTAGCTGTGTTCAGTCAAAGTTAAAGTTAAAGTACACCTAAACACAAAACCGTGATTTAAAAAAAAATGTCATTGGGGTCTAATTTAGCACCACAGACACAATGGCTTTGAGATTATGAGGTGATGAGGGTGAGATGATGTAGAGGAATGTTTCCCTGTAGAACCTGTGTCCTTAAGCTAGTTAACTTAGCTGATGTTAGGTGATGAAAGAAATGTTGGTTGTTATGTTGTACTTGGAGAGGTTTGGTCGCAATGACGATGCAAACCATGTTGCAATCTGCTGTACTCGGAAAAGTTCCAGCTCAATTTTCCTGAGTTCCGATCTAAACGTGTCCCAGGGCTTCGGCTCAGACAAACACAGATGTCGGGAGCGAAGTCATGTTTCTACAGCTAATGTCAGAATCTGATAAACACATAATATAAGTAAATCTACATGAATAATTTCTTCATGATTAGTGTGAAGGATGAGAAGGGATGTATTATTGGTAAGTCAGCTGTCTTGTTTATCTTTGCTCATGAAAATTATCTTATTGCATCAGTAAGTTGTTAAAACCCCTTTTCACAACTCAAAAGTTTTATGAAGTAGAAGAGAATCTCATCCTTTACAGTGGACGTGCGCCGCCATATTGTTGTGACGTCAGGTGTGTTTATGCCAGAGAACCCGGGCAAGATGGATGCGACTAGGAATTCTGATTTGAATGATTATATGATTGGACTTTTCCATATCGAAGGTCATTTTTTACCCCATTTGTGCCAATAAATTTATTACAGCTACTACATCTGACAGGAGGATGTGAGGTCTTCTTCTTCTTCTTTTGGCTTTTCCCTTCAGGGGTCGTCACA
>CM074944.1:3298842-3317944 GCA_037576815.1 Pangasius larnaudii | reverse complement strand
AAAAAACGTTAAACATTTTATGGAGTATGGATTACGAAGGAGTCTCCAGTGTCAGAACTTTGAACTGGTTAGAGGTACAGCTGTAACTTTAAGTTTTTCAACGTCTTCAGGACATAAAAGAGTTTATGTGTTGCAGTTTCTTGCCAACTTGACGAGAGAGCGAGAGCGAGAGAGCGAGAGAGAGAGCGAGAGTGTGTGAGAGAGAGAGAGAGAGAGCGAGAGAGAGAGAGCGAGAGAGAGAGCGAGAGAGAGAGCGCAATTAATGTAATTCTGAGATTAAATGTAACTAAAAATGGATAAAAAGTAATGTATACAGTACTGTGCAGAAGTCTTCGGCACATGCAAAGAAATGCTGTAGAGCAAAGATGCCTTCAAAAGTAATGAAATTAAATATTTCTACATAAATTTTTTTAAAAAAATTACTAGTCTCAGGTGCAGTGTGTGCAGTTTGATAAGGAAATGAGCTGGAAGTGTTACTGAGCTTCTTGCAGAAGCAGCCGCACTATTATGTTTTCATATTTTAGGTTAAACAAGTCATAAATTTGGTTCGTTTTCGCTCAGTCCAGGACTCCGTTTGATAGCTGATGGTTTTATTCTTCTTCTTCTTCTTATTATTATTATTATTATTATTTTAGAGAAAATGTTCAAGCTGATATGTCAAAAATATTATATCATGATTCTTAAAGACATTTGTACATAGATTTGTTCACAAACTGCCAACAATGTGGTGATTTAAAAAAGTAATTAATAAGTAATTAAAAAAAAATAGAAATGATATTTTAAATGTATAATAAATTTACTTTTTATATTAAAAAAAGAATTATTTATAAACATTTAGTTTTAAATATTTAACCGTGTGTGTGTGTGTGTGTGTGTTTATATTTATATAATCACATCTGCTTTTTTTCCAGTCAGTTTGCAATTATTTTCCACAAATTTTAAAAATATGATGGTGATATTAACAGCTCAGATTTTATGAGCTCATTTTTACGACAGATATCGTGGCATAATTTATGACAATATCAGTATTGTATTGTTATGTAGCTGAGCGGTGGACTGACCTGCTCTTCAGATCTTTCAGTGTTTGTGCTTCGTGCTCAGGAAGTTGTATAGATGCCACAGATGGTCGTTTCATGTAACTCTGGTCAGAATTAAACATGATTTCCAGCACTAGTTGGTTCCAAAGCATGTGCAGCGCTCTCGGCGTTAAGCTTGGGTCTGACTGTGATTATCGAGTCCAGTCATGCTGCGAATCACTGTAGTATTTCATCATGTTCTACAGTTTGCGCGCTACGTTAGAATCATTTCCGAACAATGCTGTAACTTGCACAAGTTTGCGATGATTTTGTTTCATATGCCCGAATTGAACGACTCAGCACTGATCCTTAACACTGCAGGAATAGCAGCTTGATGATGCTAATGTAGCTAACGGGTTAAGGTTAAATCATTACACAAAGCTTGTCGAGTTCTCACGCTTGCCGGTGTGGTTTGTGACCCTGTAGAACACGCTGTTCTCTACAAAATGGACGTCTCAGAGCTCCGTATTAAAGCCAGAATCGCCAGCACATGGTTCTCGGGAAAGCTGTATTTTAGATGTAAATTATATTTATTGATACAGTGAAGGACTTTGATGCTGCGAGGGAATGAACAGCGCTTTTGTGCAGCATCACAGATCCCGACTGTCAGATCACATTACAGCGGTTCTAATCTGACTTACAAATCACATTTCCCCTTTTTTTTTTTTTTTTTTTTTAACCCGACTTGAAACAATGACTCTCTTTCAAGCACATGAGGAATAATGAGCTAGAGTTTACCAAGATGTTGAATTTATTACCCTATGTTTTTGTTTCATTTGTCGCTTCCTTTTCTAAGGACATAATGTACTTTATAAAACCTAACACTTGCAGGAGTGCTGTTATAGGAAAATAATCAACAGTCGGGAGGTATGATGAGGCCCAATGCGTAATGGAGTTACTGTTACCACCCTAAAGGCGATTATTTTCCAAAAACAGCATGTGCTGGAGTTTTTTTTTTTTTTTTTTTTAATCGTTCTTATACCACAGGCAACAATTACAATTTTATTATTCATTAAAGAACGACACACTATACTTTTGATCAGTTTGTAGTTACACTTAATGTCGGGAAAAACTAGTTAGTGTTATTGCTTACGTTATATCAGCTATAAACAGTCGTTCCCTCACCAGCCTTTTTGAAGTTAGACAAAAAAAAACAAAAAAACAACGCAGTTTGTCACGTTACCAAGAAAATGCGAAACGTAAACTGCTCTCTCCTCTGGAGGGAAACTCGCTGACACTGGAGACTCCTTCTAAAAATGTTCCATACAGAAAACAATTACATTTACAATCACGTTTTTTTAAAAGGGTTGTTTGGCATGTCCACTGTACAAATCCCCGTGGACAGTTGTTACTATAGAAACGATAACTTATCAGGACGACTCGCTTTCTTGCACGTGAACACTCTTTATAGCGCCCTGCTGTTACTCCTGGACAGACCTGACTTAAATAGTGTCTAATGGATCAGCATCAGATCTCGTCCGATCCTCAGAGCTCTCAGAACCGTATCGTAAAAACGTGACAAGATGACGTCACAGCGCAAAGAGGACAGCGCAAAGAGGATCGCTGTACTGCACAGAAATACCGCTTTTCTAGTCTTAACATTTTTTTAAGAGTATTTCATTCAGATTTTATCTATCTATCTATCTATCTATCTATCTATCTATTGATTGATCGATCTACCTATCTATCTATTTACGTAACTGTTTTTTTAGATTCACAGTGTTATGGATTTCTGAATAGTGGTGTTGTGTGTATTATGTTGGGGGATAAAAAACACTCAGTGGTTGATTTAGGGGTCAGAAATCGGTGTACACGGAGGAGGAAATGTAAGTGACACGGTTCCGATTATTTGGATGAAAAAAAGACGAGGAGGCAGAGCCATGAAACCGCTGACTCGGGAGAAAAAGTTGTTTTGTTTCTTTATTGTGGCTTTTTTTTAATGAATAGAGAGTTTGTTCTGTAGAAGCAGATGGCTAAGGCTATTCTGTGTGTGTGTGTGTGTGTGTGTGTGTGTGTGTGTGTGTGTGTGTGTGTGTGTGTGTGTGTGTGTTCATTCAGTGGTTGGCTTGTTCTGCAAAATAGTCATGTTTCAGTGTTTTCTAAACTTTGTCCATGTTCTCTCTCTCTCTCTCTCTTTCTTTCTCTTATGTTTTTTTTTTCAGCTGATCCTCCATGCTAGTGTGTCCTTGATTTGCTTGTAGCAGAAAATGTTGACAACTTTAAATTTGAGCAACGCTTAATTTTCTGCAACAGCTGCGCAACAAAGAAACGCGTCTAATCCTTGATACGGTGATCTGTAAGGAGAAGTTTATTTAACGCTTATGTAAGGAGTCTTCAGTGTCAGTGCTTTGTAACAGTCAGTAACTCCTCCAGAGGAGTGTGTAATGCTTTCCGGTTTCTCAGTAACATGACAAGGTGCGTTATTTTTGTCCTGTTAACTTCAAGAGAGAAGAAAGAAAAAAAAGAGAGATGAGATGAGAAAGCGATTGTTTATAGCTGCTATAATGCAAGTGATTACAGGAACTAACTCGTTTTGTGGACATTCCACAACGTTAAATGTAACCGTAAATGGATAAAACATATTACGGTCATTTTTTAATTTAAATTACATTTTTTCAAGTTTATGAATTTTCACCTGGAACAAAGGTGAAAGGTCACATTATATGGCACATCTCATAAGTTTGTTTTGTACAGAATCTATTTGTAAATAAATTTTTTTTTTCTCTCCGTTTACGCACAAGTGTGAGGTCGGTAATTTCCAATTTTTCAACACCACTGAAATGCAGAATTGTCCAGCGTGACCTCATCCACTGGAAATCACAGAGAAATTCTTCTGAAATTCAAGCAGATATTGAAAACTTGCCAGATTTTATATTGCGTATTGCAGCCACAAGACCAACCACAATTAGCTTCATTAGAACACAAACACAGATTTTAAAGTGCTCTATAAAATTTCCGCAGTCTGACTCTTGTTACACGACTCTCATCATGCCTGCTTATTGCACAAGTGTTTTTTTTTTTTGTTTGTTTGTTTTTTTTAAATTTTTTTTAAATAATCTCTATGCAGATCGTGTTATGGCTTCGTTTTACAGAAGAAGAACCGTCACGGTGAAGCCTGAATGCTCCCAGCAGTTTCACACTGATTGGTGTGAGATGCTGTTTTCCTGTGGGGTTTAACAAGACCTGACAAAAGCCAAGGTTAATATTACACTTTGCCAGCAGCTTTAATTAAAGCCGACACCACAATAACACAGCTTCTGCCAAATAATGACAGATTGATGTGGCTTTGATTATTTCGTTATTTCAGGTCAAATGTAGACTGAATTAACATTCTACTGTCTGGCAAAATCATCTCATGTCAGTATAGATTATGTAAGGATTAAAAAAATAATGATAATAACAGCCTGGGGGTGTGCTGTTAAAAGAAAATAATCAGCGATGGGGTGGTGTGATGCAACCTGATGTGAAGCAGAGTTACTGTTACTGCCCCAAAGTAGTTTTTTCCCCCTATAACAGCTCTCTCCCAAAATGATTTCGGCTAAATTTCTATTTTGTACACAACATATTTTCTGTTTATAGTTACTTTTAATGTTGTGGAACATCCATTAAATAAGTTAGTTCCTGTTCTCACTTATGTTATAGCAGCTATAAACGGTCATTCTCTCACCGGACCATCTGCTTTTCGCTATCTTGGCGTTCGCTCGCTTGTGTTTTTACTGAGAAACCATGCGGAAGACTTTCATGTGGTGGAAAACTAACTGACTGATACGAACTGGAGACTCCTTCCATAAATGTTAAATAAACATTTCCTTACAGAAAGCTTCACCACGTCAATGATTATCTGTATTTCCTTCTTAAATAACACGTTTTTAAATCCATTTGTTAATAAGTGAAGTATCTGCTGTACAAGTCCGTGTGTTAATTGTTACTGTAGTAACGGTAAAGTATTAGCTTTAGAAAGATAAAGCTGCTGTTATAGAAAATTATTCAACACCTTCCGACCACTCGGAGCCGAGAATTCAACAGCGCTGCGGTGTAAGCTTTTATATAAGACGATCTGTGATTCATCTTATTCATCATAAGCTTCTGATCACTCGAGCAGAAACTCAGCTGCTGAATGCTTGTTATCGGAGTCATTTACATGAACTTCCAAAATAGGCCACACTTCACTTCAGCATTCAGTTCAGGGAAAGTAACTGAGGAAGTAACACATGACCTTACTGTGTTAGTCTGACGCTTATTTCATGTGTTTCTGTTGCATTACAAACACCTTCAGCTAACAGATAAACTAGGGTCAGGGTTAGTGCTGTTTCTGCTTCAGGTAAAAGATCGAATGAACACGTGAATGTGATACACCTGTATACTGTAATGATTTATAACCGCACTATCCGGCGTCACCCAGAAGAAGATGGGTTCCCTTTTGAGTCTAGTTCCTCTTAAGATTTCTTCCTCACGTCGTCTCAGGGAGCTTTTCCTCGCAGCCGTCGCCTCTGGATCTAGATCTCGATTTCTGTGAAGCTGCTTTGTGACGATGTCTATTTTTAAAAGTGCGATGCAGTTTAAATTCATTGAACTGATTCCACTGAGACAAAAGTTTTACCCCAGACGAAATGTGTGCTTTTTTTCTAAATGCGAACCTTTATGTCTAGTTAGCGTTTTGACTAGCTCAGCCATTTTAGGAAACATCCCACACTCTAATCTGTCCTAACAAGACTACGTGGTGCCTCAGAGATGTTCACGTGTGTGTTGGTTGGCTACAAATGTCGCTTAAATACGACTGTAATTACATGGAGAGTAAAGCTGTGTTATTATATAGCTAAACGTTGTGAGTTTAGTGTCCCTCAGGCATTAGATATGTGTGTTGATTGCGATCTGTTGTTTTGTGGCTGGAGCAGTGCACGCTCTGTGAGTAATCGCAGACGAAGAGCACACACGGCATCACCTTTCACCGGGAGAGATACCAGGAAAAACGTGCCTGATCCCCAAACCTCGTTTTCTCTTGTGGCTTTATGACTTTAGCTGTGGTGTTTTTTCTGCATTAATTTGTATGGAAACAAGGAACAAGAGAAATAAGAGAAAATTGTTGAGGAAGGGTTTGTTGGGAAGACGCAGGCAGTGACGATTGTCTGTTCTGCAAAGAGAACTGGAGGTATAGTGCAATTAAATTTTTATACTGTTTGTCACCAGGAATAATGTCATGTTGTTGTTGTTGTTGTTGTTGTTGTTTTTTCCTCTTCCTTTGCTGTTTTTTCCCTTGCTGTCCCACATAAATAGATGGATGATGAACTGGATTCAGGGATCTGCTGCGCGTGACAGCAGATTGAATTTGATTTCCTGTCGGACTCTCATTGGCTGCTTCTCAGTGCTGGTCTTGCTGCTTTTTGTAGAGGGGTTCAAGCTACATGATTCATCACAGAAAACATTGAACATTATGTCACTGAAGTGTTCACACTATATGAATGTTCGCCAAGCCGCAAAAAAAGGTCTGCGAAAGGGAAATCGGGGCTAAAATCTTGTAAAAGCACTAAGCTTTAGCTTATTAATTGGCAGGCTGTTAGCTACTGAATAGTATATCTGTGTACACCATTATCATCGGGCATTACTTGTCAGGATGGGCTCTTCATTTGAGCACTAGCATTTGACATACACTCTTGGTCTTTCTGTGGATAGTACAAAATAATACATTTGAAATGCCTCTTTTCTCACATCTCATATTTAGTCTTCTTAGCATATGAGTCAGTCCTGAGGGATGTGACAACAGATGGCCTTTTCTGACAGAATCAGCAAATCTGTAACTACTGTTACTGTAACTGTAGAATCAGACATCTCACTCCAACTCATTCAGCCAAGATAACGGTGTAGGATGCTGTTTTTTTTCCTCTTTCTCTGCCACTCTGTTGCATCAGTTCCTCATTTCCTCATTAATGTGTCGAGTTTCACATCATCATTCTGAAAAATGCCTCACTGCACACACCAGTCGCTCTGGATGGTGCAAACACTCCGAAGCAGGGCCAGACGTTTTCACTTCTTGTGTGAAGAAGTGAGCATTGAAGTGTATTTTTTTTTTTGGGGGCTATGGGCCTTGAAATGATTCTGCGAGGAAAATGCTTTGGGAATGGTGGAAAATGAAATCTCCTGAAGTCGAATGCAAGTCCAAAATGCTGTTCTGTTATTAGCTGAAAGGAGTAGAGGAGTGTACTGAGTAAACCTGAGGTGTTAGCGGTGTTGTTTTGTGTTTTAGCGACCTTGCTAGGAGCGTACACGTGTTAGCATTTGAATGGAAAATTTGGCAGCAAGTTTAGAAATAAAGCAAACAGGTTATACAGATAGATTTCCAAAGAAATGGATTCATCTCGGGTTTAAATCTTAAACTAATAAGGATCCTGTGTATTAATTAGTGAATTGAGTAACTTAATTACACACTGAGTAATGAAATTACAACGAAGCTAGCGCTAATAGTGTCAGCATTATTTCTGTTTGTTCCGTGCAGCTCGATTTAGTTCCTTTTTTTTTTTTTCAGATTTCACATCCATCATGAAGCTGTAAAGAAAAGTAAAAGTGAGTGAAGAAAAGAGGGAAAGTTTCTGGTTTTATTATGACTAAATACCTCCCACACACACACTCCCACACGCAGCTTGCCCTTTGATGCACAGAGGTGTGTGTGAGTTGTTCGGGATGTGTATGTGCAGGTTCTAGCAGGAATTTACTCAGCCCTCATGTGTGAAGTTGCGCAACATATTTGTTTCTTGAACATCCCCATACCGAGAAAAGTGGCTAAGTTTGTCGTGTTTCACTTCACATCTTTTTCGTTCAACTGCAAAGCCGTCGAGAGTTTCAGTCCACTAATGTACCGAATTCAAGCAGTGAGATCACTGCAGTCACACTCGGACACGGAGCGAGGTCGGTTCGAGCCGCTTCCATGTGAACTCTTCTGAGAAATCATGTAGTTGCATCCACACACACACACACACACACACAGGTCATTGTGCGGAAAATGGGTTTAATTGCACTGCATGTTAAAATTCCCAGATTGGTCAAGGAGCCAGTTTAAAGGAAAGACATACATTTATATTAAATTGACTTGAAATTATTGTGTGCTATTACTGAAATGACAAGCCAAGGAAAAAAAAAAAACAGTAAAGCTGATTAAATCAAGTAAAGCGAATAGATACAGGTAGTTCTCACACGTCTGCTTTTCTTGTTGCGGGTTTGTTAGAACACATGAAGAGTGAGCACCACATAGCCACAGAAACCTCAGCGTCTTTAATAAAAAAAAAAAAAAACCTTGACTGCTTTCAGCCCTCACTTCGTAAATGTTTCCTTTACACAGCCCTCGGCTTCGTGTGCAGAATTACACTGCAAGGAAAGTCCAGCTCTCACCTTTACTCTTTATTTAACTTTAAACACAGTGAGGAGGATCACAGGGGAGGCGAAGTTCACAAATCTGTCACCAAATGGACGACGCCTCCTCCACAACATGTCTTCATTTTTTTATTATTTTATTTATTTTTTTTTTTTTTGGGTTAATGCAGCACCTGAACTTTTACCAAGTCGTTGGACATGCAATTTTATTCTCAAATGGAACCCAAAATTCAACTTTTTGACTCCAGTCTCCAGATTAATCCTGATTGAACCGTTCTTCGTGAATTAAAGAGGAAGTCCACATGCTTACACATATAAAAGAGCTTAAAATGGTCTACATTGAGAAGTGGATCAAAACCTTATTATTATTAAGCCAGTTTCAGACTGCAGTTTCAGTGGTCTGAAAGATTATTACGCCATGCGATGTCTATGAGATCCCAGTACAATCTTGGCCGAATTCTATAAGAGTGTGTGATAATGAGTGTGTCCTCCATGTCAGATTATATACAGCAGAAAGATCCTCTAATGACAGATCTGCTATTAAAGAAGATGACCACGTTCTGCTTACGTCGTCAAGCAACATGATCAAACGTTCTTAAAAATGAAGATAATTTTACTCTCCTTTAGCACGTTTGCATTTCTCCATCATCACTGTCCTATTTGTAGCCGTCCTATCCCCTCGTCCTATTGGTGGATTTCAGACGAGCATCGCGGCAGCGCTCACATGCTGGGATTTTTAAATCAAAAGATTTCTCACACTGTCAGAACTTTGTCACTGACTGTCTTCGGTTGCAGTGGCACCGGATCTGAGACGGCGGATCTCAACCGAACAACTTTGAACAATGTTGCACTAATTAAAACACCAGATACTCTTTCTATGTCTAAAGTCAAAATATAACGGATTCGTACTTTTGCTCCTTTCCTTAAAGGGTGCCAATAATTCTGTAGTTGAGTAGTTCACGGATTCCTCAGAAGTATTTCTTTATAAGCTCTAAATCTGTATAATTTATGTACTTTTTTTTATACAATACGATTTGGAACTAACACATTTGGAGCTAACGGTTGGTTGGAGTTTTATATTCAGCTATTTTAAATGTTCACTGAACAAATTCAGCAGCCGCCCTTAGATTTCCATTATATCTTTAGTTTGGAGTAAATTTTTACTCTCCGCATTCTCTCAGAATTTCTCTCCGTATACCAGTGTTGAAATTGTCGTCTGCGGTGATCACACATACTTTACACTGCTGATGTGGTTGGGGAAAAAAACAACAAAACGCTGAAGTATTCTTCTAAAGTTTCAGCAAAATGTGTTGCATAAACACAGTCCTGAGCCACTGCGTGACTGCGGCGTCGCCAAAGCGCATGTCGTGCATTTTAGACTAGTCGACATCTGACAGTTTTGCATGTGAGTTGTGGTGTCAGGTGATTTTTTTTTTTTTTGGTTCCTCTTTTTTTTTAAGGTTAGAATTTTTGGCATTGAGAAATGTGAATGAGACAAAGCTGGACTGCACCATCAATGAGATTGTTTCGTCCTTACGTGAACTACCTTTTGCAAAACAAACAAAAAAAACAGTCACCCGACACATTACCTGAGGTAAATATCAGTCACGTCGCTGTCATCTCTTGACTCGACAGCTAAGCGTCGTCCGTGACGTGATTTTAGTGCTGCATTTCACGGCTGAAGAAACGTTACCAAAAACACCTGTTACTTGCAAAATAGCAAGACTTTTCTACCACAGTGCTCTTGAATTCTCCGATCAGAAGGTGTTGATGAATCTTCTGTAACAGCAGCCCGGCCAGTGGTTCCAGCTGTAACATAAATGACAGGTTTATATCAGTGAGCTCATTCTGACACGGAATCGTTTCTACAGTAACACATTTAATGGTGGGCGAGTGTTGCTAGCTTCCATTACGTAAGCGATAACAGGAAAGAAGCAGAACGTCTTGCAGACGTTCCACAACTTTTAATGTAACTATAAACAGATAAAAAGCCTGATGTGTTGCTCATGGGGGAAAAAAAAAAGATTTGTAAACTGCTGAGAAATTGCTGTGGTATGAGAGGAATCAAACACTTCAGGACATGCTGTTATAGGACAGTAATCAATAGTAATGCAGCTTCGCATCTAGTCACATTATTTTCCTATTACAGAATGCAACAAAGCGTTTTATCTCTTCCTCACAGAATGTCGGAGATTTATCAGGATTGTTTGATCAGCTAACGTGTCATTACTTTATTTTTTTTTATTTTTATTTTTTTTTTTTTTTTTTTTGAGGATTCTGTGGTATTTTTGAAAGTACTATGTACTCAGATAGCCACAACGTTGTTATATTATTATGGCAAAATTACATTTTACACAGTCTGATTATCAGCTTCTTCTTCTTCTTCTTCTTCTTGTGCTACTTTGTCACTGCCTCGCTCCAGCTGTGTGTGTGTTACAGCTCGGGCTTGTGCTTCACCTCTGAGCCAGTGGCCCCATGTGTACACACACACACACACACACACACACACAAACACGCACTTATGCACGCATTCACACACATTCATATTGCTGTATTTTACGGGACCGGATGTTCTCATAAGTTCTCATAAGTCCTCATGTTTGCATGCATTTATTTCATTTCCACATTTTACTATATTTGGAGAAAAGTTACACTTGTGTATACACACACACACACACACACACACACACACATCCATATTGCTGTAGTTTAGGTAACAAAATCTTCTCATAATGTGACAAAATGACTTGATGTCCTCGAGTTTACATACATGTGTCATTGGCACATTTTGCTATATTACACACAATCACACACACAATCACACACACAATCACACACACAATCAGAAACACTTGCACTGCTGTACTTGAAGTGACCAAATGTTCTTATAAATACTTAATGTGACAAAATGACTTCCTCAAAGTCCTCATGAGGTCCTGAAGATTATGTTTATTTATTTTACTCTGATATTTTAGTATCACACTTACACACACACCCACACACACACACACACACTGCTGTACGTCAGGGGACTGAATTTCTCATAGGTACATAATGTAACAAAATTGGCTTGAGGTCCTCATGTTTACATGCATTTATTCCGCTGGCACATTTTACTATATTTTAGAAGAATATAGTAAGTTACACTTACACACACACACACACACACACACACAAACACACACCTACTTACTACCAATGTTTATTAAACCTCTGCTCTATAATCACTCAGCAGCATATTTTAGGTTTCTTATTTTTTGTCATTTAGGTTTCACACTTTTTTTCCTCTAGCGCATTGGTGAGACGTGTTGCTGCTGTGTGTTTGCTCAGTCATCACAGAGCCCAACAAAACCACATCATGTCTGTCTTTACACACCACTGCTCATGCAGTACGTCTGTGTGGTCACTGGAAGTGTCTAGAAGGCCATGCTTAATGTCTGAGTGTGAGAAAGATTAAAGTAAATAAGAAACCTGTTCTCAGAACCCTCGCACACTGTGCGCTATTAATAGAGCTGCTTGGTTTAAAAAAAAAAAAAAAAGCCGAATCTACATCAGCAAAGATGCACGGTGCTGCGAGGCTACGAGTAAGTGAAGCTTATCGCGTCCAGGTTCTGACCAAGAACAGAAATCATTCTGTTTGTTTAACAACGGCTTGTTATCGTCAGAGCAGATCTTTTCTTCCTCATTCCCTGAACCCTAAAATATGGACCAACGTGCGAGTTTAATATATGCAAAACACATCATTAAAAATACTATGAAGTAGGACAAAAGTCTCATTTGGACAAAACATTTGGACAGCTTTTCCCGAATAACGACTATGTCCGTGCATGATAATGCAGTGTGGACACGCTCTTTCTGTCCTCCCGCTATTCCACATGGCTAGCTGCTCAGTAGACGAGCGCACGTCTGTATCAGCTTTCATTATCCGAGGCTGAATTTGCATCATCATATTCTCAGTAATTCAACAGCAGTCAGACCTGTTGTTTAAAAAAAAAAAAAAAAAAAAAAAAAAACACAATCATGACATTGTTTATCACTCGCGTTACCTCGCTAGCTACTGCATACTCTGAGGTTAGAAGTTTCCAGGTATGTCAACATCCTGCTTTAATTTGCATATCGCCCATGATTGGTTCAAGCACCTGTCTTGTGACATCACAAGCTCACACAAAACACTCATGGAAGAAGTATCGAGAAAATCTCTCCGTACCTTTAGCACATTAACAGGCTTATTCCAAACACCAAGCTACACAATGTTAATAAGGCACCTGATAAGAGGTGTTGGTTGGTCAGACTGCGCTGATTAATTTTCTATAACGGAGCTCGCACTGTAGTAACGCGTAGTAGCAGCTCATTCACAGGGATGTTTACAGTGGACACGTCACATTATGAGGCTAATAATAAACACATTTTTGAAAAGTGTTATTCAGTAAAGAATAACATCTATCCATTGAGATGGTGGAGTTTTTTTTTTTTTTTTTTTTTTTTGGATTGGAGCTGTTTATTTTTGGAAGGAGTCTCCAGTGCCAGTGCTTTATAACAGTCAGTTATGTTTTGCGTCTGTCATTCATTAATCATTTAAAAACTGACGTATCGGACATCGCCAAATTCAAACCTGTAATTGTAATTCATTCGATCACTTGGAGGGCCTTTATTATTTTGCTAAACATTCCTGGAGCACAGAGCTGATGTGGATCACGTGCCCCCTGCTGTTACCCAGCATGCATTTTACACAAGGCATCAGGATCGGTTCTTGTAGCCCCTTTTAGCTCAGGAGTTTGAGGTTTGTATGTACAGTGCATAAATCTACGCGTAGCATCCTAAAAGGACATGTGGCTTTAACACGGGTGAGACCTGTTATACTGACGATCAGTTTGTGGTAATCGCTGTTGTACAGACATCTCTCTCTGTGTGCGTGTGCGTGTGTGTGTGTGTGTGTGTGTGTGTGTGTGTGTGTGTGTGTGTGCGTCTTTTGTCTGCTGTAACTCATTTCAGAACTCCCAGCATGTTGTCACAGTGTTAGTTTTACACATAAAGCAACTTTACACATACCGTATAATACAATGAACATTTAGCAGATTTTTTTTTTTTTGTGCAGCTCATTTTTATCTACTTGGAAAAAAAGGCTTTTGTATTGATTATAATCAGCAAATTTCTGGTTCTTGTTTATTCCACATTGTGTGCCTGTTTACTCTTGCTTGGCTTCTTCACCTCCTCCCTTTTCCATTAACCAGAGCAGAGCTGAAAGGGCTGACAGAGCTGACAGGCTGCTGGTGTGTGTGTGTGTGTGTGTGTTTTGTTTTGTAAAAGACTCACAGGAGGAAAATGCCTGTAAGGTTATTATTACTGTATTGTTCCTTTAAAAAAAAGTTTCCACTATCGTTTCTGCTGTGTTTAAAGTGTCGATGAATAATTTGTCAATCACATAATTAAATATTATTACTGATAAGTGACTGACAGATCAGAGGCCACACCTCCTATACTGAGACTGACAGATCAGAGGCCACACCTCCTATACTGAGACTGACAGATCAGAGGCCACACCTCCTATACTGACTCTGACAGATCAGAGGCCACACCTCCTATACTGACTCTGACAGATCGGAGGCCACACCTCCTATACTGACTCTGACAGATCAGAGGCCATACCTCCTATACTGAGACTGACAGGTACATGCCACGCCCCCTTCACTTGCTGGCCACACCTCCCTACCTTTTTAACACACTGTTCATTCTTGCAGCTAAATTATAAAGACTGAACAATTCAGTCACTACCATTGGACGTATCAGTTTTGTGGAGTGAAACAAAAAATAAAGTGTTGAAGTGCATGGATTTTAATGTGTGTGTGTGTGTGTGTGTGTGTGTGTGTGTGTGTGTGTGTGTGTCTGCCTGTGTGTGTCTCATTGCAGAGAGCCCCGGCCGACCTTTCACGCTCTTCACTCTTCCTGATGTTTATAACACCACCACACTCCTGCTGAGCGACGATGAGGAGACGCTGTTCGTGGGAGCGAGAGATGCTGTTCTCTCCCTCAGTATTAGCAAGGCAGGAAGCCTGCAGCTCAGCAAGAAGGTGTGTGTGTGTGTGTGTGTGTGTGTGTGTGTGTGTGTGTGTGTGCTGACAGGTCATCAGGTCATGCAGGTAGTCAGGTACTCAACAAGCTCAGTATTATTGTTACAGTATGATCACTTCTGTGTTTAAAGGCAGCGCAGGGACAGCTGCTTTCTAAGGCCTCTTATTTTGGACAAATTTGAAAGCGCGTCCTTTTTAGAGACAGCAGTCCTGTAATTTTATTCACCGCTGAACTGACAGGAGACTTTTTTGCACAGTAACAAACATACTAAATATCGAACTGTAAAATACCTGCGATTCTGAATAATAGGAAAATTAGCGTTTTTCAATATCTTGTGCTTATACTTCCAGCACTATAATTAACATTTGCTCAGTTTCTCTAATTTTTCTTTTTTTTCTTTGTATGCAACATAGCTCCATCCTCTGCTTATGCAAATTTATGTGGAGTATTAATGTTTGTGGTTAAAGGTGTTTATTCAAATAGGGGGATGGTGATACGACAGAAAAGATCCTATTGCGATACTTTTCTAACAATATCACAACATATAAGTTTGCAAATAAACTGTCAGCAAGACAAAATGGTAGCTCTGCATTTAAAAAAAAAAAACTGTGTGATGATTATTAAATGTGTATAAAAATAAATGAACACTGAGCAGTAAGAAAACACTGCAACCTGAAAGATTCAGTGTAAAAGGTTAACATCAGAGTCTGTAATTGTTAATAAAACGTTATAAAGGCATACTCTAATATTTAAGAAAGGTTTACTGTGATGTAATATTGATATAATATCGTCGAATTCCCTAGCCGTACTTCGAGATGTGTGGAAACTCCCCTCTAGAGAATATCGCAGATGTCAGCAGTCGAAATCGCGCCAACAATCCGGAAATAAATATCTGTGCCGCTGTAAACTGACATCTCATCAGGCGATGCTCACGTCATTGTGTCCTCTTTCAGATCGACTGGTCACCCACGGAGAGCGATCTGAGAGACTGCACCATGAAGGGCACGACCGAGGTAAGAGGAAAATGAGGAGTTTTGGAATTTACGTCGAATCTTGTGCTGCTGTATAAACAGGTGCTAGAGAGAGAAAAAAACCCCAATATGTTTAAAGGATCCCACGGACATTGCAGTTACCCTGTGTGTCTCTGGTGTCTCTCTCACCCTCCAGACGGACTGTCCAAACTTTGTGCGAGTGCTGCAGGTTCTGAACTCCACGCACATGTTCGCGTGCGGAACGTTTGCCTTCAGTCCTCGCTGCAGCTACATCGTAAGAGCTCAGTTTAACCCACTCTTTCTCTCCCCAGGCCTCCAGCGCTCGCTCCTTCTGAGCTGCATCTCTCTGAGCGTGTCTCTCTCTCTCTCTCTCTCTCTCTCTCTCTCTGTTTCTATCTTTTTCTCTTCTCTCTCTCTCTTTCTCTCTCTTTCTCTCTCTCGCGCTCTCTCTCTCTCTCTCTCTGCAGCTCTCTTAAGGCTTGTGTATACAAGGACGGAAGGTTTACTAACAAGCTGATGTTGTGTTTACATTGTCGTGCGGTATTTTCAGTGTTTAATAATGATTCCCGCTGTCGTGCTGTTGTGTCAGAGCTCGGAGCAGTTCTCTCTGGCCGCGAGTCCCAGCGGTAAAACCGAGGAGGGCCGAGGTCGCTGCCCTTACAACCCCTACCACAAAAACACAGCCATTACTGTGGGTAAGACTTCTCTCTCTCTTTCTCTCTCTCTCTGTCTGTTTTGCGCACAAAAAAAAGACACAAGATCATGTGGGAGAGGAAAGGACATAAGATCATGTGGGAGAGGAAGAAGGAAAAGAAAACGTGAGCAAAAGCTTGCAGTCGTGTTGCTCTTATGCACCCGAGTTTTGCATGCACCATGTGACTTTGTGTTGACTTCCTTTAGTGCTTCAGGAAGTTATCTATATCTGTCTCCTTATCTCGTTATGGTTTTGTGAGTTGGAATGTGAAACTGCCTCAAGCACAGACCTGTGCACTTGTGTGTGTGTGTGTGTGTGTGCATGTGTGTTTAGGTGGAGAACTTTACACCGCCACAGTAGCAGACTACAGAGGGAACCGTCCCGTCATCTCTCGTCACCTGAGTGAAGGTGACCATGTGGATATGAAGCTGGACGATACCCCGGGCTGGCTAGAAGGTTAAAAAATAATAATATATATCCCAAGAATAATGAATGTTAGCTTTTTATATGTAACCTGTATAGGATGTATAAGAGAGATGCTTAATGCTTAATTTGTGTTACTGTTTATCTGTCTTTCTGAACAAATCGTTTTTTTTTTTTTTTTCTCAGATCCAACCTTCATCAGCTCGACGTACATCCCGAGCGATGAAAAGGTTTATTTCTTCTTTAGCGAGATGGGTCGAGAGTACGACTTCATCGACAAGTTCACCGTGTCTCGCGTCGCTCAGGTTTGCACGGTGAGCCGTTTTCTGTGTGCTTTAGCATGGAGATGTGTTTTTGGTGATGATGTGTATTAATAATGAAACTGTGTGTGTGTGTGTGTGTGTGTGTGTGTGTGTGTGTCCAGAGCGATGTAGGGGGACAGCGGACTCTGCAGCGACGATGGACCACCTTCACTAAAGCTCAGCTTCTGTGTCAGGTGATAGGAGAACTGCCCTATAACGTCCTGCAGGACATCACCACGCTGCGGCCGACAGAGGGCGCCAGCGAGGACGAGACTCTATTCTACGGCATCTTCAGCTCGCAGTGGTGAATAAAGAGCTAAACTCACACTGCACTGATAAGATTATAAATCAGACAGTATGAGGAATGGAGTGTTGGTGTTAAACTGGACATTTTCAGCTATGGTGAAACGTGAGAAGAGCTGAATTTCTCTGCGTGGTCTGTGTTCTTTCACCGCAGGTCCGTCAACTCTGGTCGCTCAGCGGTGTGTGTGTTCAGCCTCAGAGCCATTAAAGCCGTGTTTGCCGGAAACTACAAAGTGCTGAACAGGGACACGCTGAAATGGAGCTCACGCATGCAGGAGAAGATCGCTAATCCTGGAGAGGCAAGGCCACTCGATAAAATAACAACAGTATCTGATATAGTACACACTGATATACACACTAACATGTATATTAATGTGTGTGTGTGTGTGTGTGTGTGTGTGTGACTTCTCTCCATGCAGTGTGGTCTCCATAACGCCTCAGATAACGTGCTCCGCTTCGTCAAGGAGAACTTCCTGGCTGATAAGAGCGTGTCTCCGGCCAATCAAAGGCTGACATTGGTGTCACCTGACCAGCGCTACAGCAACATCGCAGCTCAGAGAGTGAAGGGAGCTCATGAGAAAGAATACACCATCCTGTACCTGCTCACAGGTAACACACACACACACACACACACACACATTCTCTAGGTACACAGCTCTTCATATATGAATGTTGCTGGAACTTCAGACCTGATGTCACAACACAGGCTTCACACACACACACACACACACACACACACACACACACGCACATCATGCTAATACGTCTGCTCTCTGTAGAAAGCGGCTACCTGCACAAAGCCGTGCTGTTGGATGGCAGAGCTCACATCGTCGAGGAGATCCAGGTGTTGAGGCAGCCTCAGCGCGTCAAGAACCTCCTGCTCTCCATCTCAAAGGTACCACTTGGTTCTGCTGAGCAGGTTCAGGGTCAGAGGTCAAGCACAGCGTCTCTTATTACTGCTCATTAAACACTCACTATAGAGAACCTCACAATACACACATGCGCATTATACAATATCTGTACAGAGCAACACAACACAATAAACACACGGGTTGTGGTTAGGAGGAGGTCGTCTAGGAAGGTGTGTGTGTGTGTGTGTGTGTGTGTGTGTGTGTGTGTGTGTGTGTGTTTGACAGCCTTTTGTGTCCTGTGTAGGGCGCAGTGTTAGTGGGCTCCTCAGAGGGAGTCGCCTCTGTTCCTGTCTCGAACTGCTCACACTACTGGAGCTGTGCTGAGTGTGTGTTAGCCAGAGATCCTTTCTGTGCCTGGGACCCAACACGGCGAGTGTGTGCTCGCGTCTCAGCTATCAAAGACCAAGCGTAAGTACTCATGCTACTCTAAAACACACATACACACACACACACACACACAAGCAGACAAACAAACTGAAGCAATCACACAAATAAACACAAATGAATGAACACACAAACAGACCCAAAAAAAAATAAAAACCCAACACACAGACACTCAAGCAAATGAGCACCCAAACACAAATGAACACACAAACGCAGACATAAACACACACAAAACCACACACACAAAACCACACACACACACACACACACAAATGAGAACGAACAAACACAGATGAACACACAGACATACACCTCAACAGGCATAAGGACAAACACAAGTGAACAAGCACAAATACACACATACACACACACAAACAGACATAAAGAGAAAAAAATACAGATAGAAATATGCGTAAGAACATACAGACACACAAATGACAGAAACAAAACACAAACACATAAACCCACAAAGACACACAGACAAATGCAGAAAAACACAAAGGAACACAGTCCATAGCCAGCACGGCAGATGTTTTCATGGCATTGTGAACGTTTTTTTCCGTACACTGTAACGAGCTGTTCGTTA
>CM074944.1:3263911-3278664 GCA_037576815.1 Pangasius larnaudii | reverse complement strand
CATCCATCCATCCATCCAAACTTTGTAAAGTGCACTGCAACCGTGGCTCCAGACCATGAAATTCTGCTTTTCTTTCACTTTATTTAAATGGTCCCAATATACAGCTGGTGATGTTTAGTAGTTAATTAGAGTAATTATAATAGACGATTAACTCCTCCATAGTCCTATCACAATTTCACATTCAGTTTATGTGGACTCCATTGATGCACTTGATGACACTATGTCATTATTAGATTGGAAATGTAATTTGAAAAGGAAATAAAAACGCCACAAAGACGCAAAGAGATCTCAGTCAAAGCACTACCTTTACCTTCTCATACATAAGTGATTGTGAGCAGGGAAACACTGGACTCAGGGTCCCAGAATGCATTTCAGCTTGGCTAGTTAGCAATCTATGAGATGAAGAGAGCTGAATGGTGTTGAAGGTGGCATTAGCATGAAAGCTGAAGCTGTGGAAGCTGATGTAGTTCAGCAGAGGGTACAGGTGAGTAAAGCGCCACTGCATCGCTCTCTTTAGGTAGAGATGAAGCGAGAGCTAAGTTCCACTGTCAGCGGGTAGGAGAGTGGCATTATGGGTACACTTGCACAATTGTACACACAGTACTTTTGCACAATTAAAGATAAATTATAAGGATTAATATACAAGTCATTCAGGGTGGATTTCTTCTTTAAAGGCACAAAATCAGTAAATGGAAAAAGTTCAAGAAAAGAAATGACAGTTGTTTTAATTCCATTAAAAATAAAGCACTAAAAAATTCACATCTACTGATGATGAAATGTCCACAATAAAAATACTGTGCATTTTAAATACAAATGATTAACCACAAATACCCAGAGACACAGGGAGCAGCAATGCTTTTAATATACTACATGCTCTTTTTTAAAAAAAATTTAATTAGACAAAATAAAAATTAGATTACACTAAATTGAATATGCACATATACCAATATTTAGTTGCGCGAAATATTTAATTTAAGCGATAATGTGTGTGGGTGTGTTTGTGTGTGTCCTGAAGTGATTTCTTTTCACAGATATGACTGTTCCAGGGGAAATGGTAGATGATTAAAAATCGAGAAATAAATGCTTACTGATTATGCTGTGACGCACACACGCAGCTAAACATAGGACCAGGCACTGGACTTTAAATGACATACTCAATGCCCTGATTAATGAGCAGGTTAAATGGTGAACTTTTTGTCAATTTTTAATTATTGTATGCTTTATATTTTATTGGGACTGACAGTTAGATCTGAGCTTGCTTGGCAGAAGTGTTTCATCAAAGTATGTCACAGCCCTGATTTACTGGAATTGCACATCATTTTCTTTCTTAATATAATTCCTTAAAAAGAAAATCAGAAATCGTAAACTTTTCCAGAATAGCGTGATCACAGACAGGGAAAATAAAATATAGCCTGCTCCCTCACATATCCTGAGATTATAAATGATTATAAAATGACTGTAATGTGATTATAAAAACCCCGGGATTCCTGTTTACAGCTTGTGCCAAACATTCTGTGTCCTTAATAAACGTATCCTTAATATTCTTAAAAGCACTGTTTGTTTTCTCTACGATTGTATGCTGTCATGATTTATAATCCCACTATCTGGTGTCCCTTTTGAGTCTGGTTTCTCTTATTGTTTCTTCCTCATGAAAGTAATATTATTCATGTCCTGAACTCGTGTTCCTCACCTACATCACTCCAGTTCATAATCTTATCAACCATATCTAATGTGACTGAGTAAGCTAGTTAACTATCTTTTAAAACAGCATCTTTCTCCAAATCAGGGACCTGTTGCTTATAGATCAGATTTTCTTTAGTTTTTGGGGTTTGTTACATTCCGCAAAGATCAGATATCTTCACTGACACAGACAGAATCAGAATATCTCCTGGAGCTGGGATGCACTTACAGTGTTGCTGTGAGTCAAAATGGGATTCTTAAAGCAGTATTTCATAATAATACTGTATGATATGTCAGTAAGATTTTCTATTAATAATGATAGAGAACGATCATTTAAGAGTGATGAGAAACACAAAAATGAACATACAAGTTAATATTTTTAAAATTATAATAAACAAATAAATAATTATTTGTGGATTCCCACCAGAGACATGCTGCCCTGTGCACAACTCGCTGCCTTCGTGAGCGGCCACTTTGTAAATAAAAGCATATTTCTTTTGTGAATTTCTGCCCAGTTTGTACAGACATATGGCAGAAATATATATTTTAGGAGTTCAGTAAGGCAGTGTTTAGGTCAGCAAACCAATGATGACTAAAAAAAACAAAAAAAGAACCTGAATAGTGCACCTCCTATTTCTGTCTGTACATTCTGAATAATGTATTTGTATTTAGTTACGAAGTCTAATGTATAGATTCACCGAAACTGGACAATTGAAGATAGGAAAAACATCATCTGGCCCTTTTCCCAATCATTAGCTGTCCAGTTTGGGTGAATCTATACATTAGACTTAGTGCCTGTGCCTGTGCCTACTGTAGCCTCAGATTCCTATTCTTGGCTGACAGGAGTGGAACCTTATGTGGTTTTTCTGCTGTTGTAGCTCATTTGTGACAAAGTTTGATATAGTGTGCATTCTGAGATGCTTTTCTGCTCACCACGGTGGTAAAGAGTACTTATTTGAACTACTGTCACCTTCCTGTTAGCTTGAAACAATCTGGCCATTCTCCTCTGACCTCTCTCATCAACAAGGTGTTTCCACTCACAGAACTGCAGCTCACCAAATGCTTTTTTTCCACCACTCTCTGTAAACTATTCTTCTTCTTCTTCTTCTTTTTGTTGTTGTTGTTGTTCTTCTTCTTCTACTTATTATTATTATTATATAGTAAACATCCTGAGTTCCCCGAGTTCCCCGTGCCTCTGCTCCTGGGTCGAGACTGGAAGCGGATGCTCTGGAGGGTGGTAGATGAGGAGAGGAGGAACTGGGACCTTCTCCTTCCCTACATCCTCTTTGCCATCCGAGAAACCCCTCAAGCATCGACCAGCTTCACCCCCTTTGAGCTCTTCAGACCGCGACCCCGGGGACTGCTGGATGTGGCCCGAGAGGCTTGGGAAGAGCAGCCCTCCCCCTATTGCTCTCTGGTGAACTACATTCAGGAGATGCACGGCCACATTGACAAGGTGATGCTGATCATCTGGGAGCATATGGAGGATGCACAGTAGGAACAGAGCAGGGCCTATAACCGACCCTCTTGGCCCCGGGAGTTTCACCTAGGTGACAAGGGCCTTCTCCTCCTCCCAGGCGCCACCTGCAAATTCCTAGCCCACTGGCAGGGCTCATTCACGGTCCTCGAGAAGGTGGGGCTGGTCAACTATTGCCTGCAGCCTACTTCATATCCATGCTAGACCTGACCAAGGGGTACTGGCAGGGGGCCCTGAGCCCAGCAGCTAAGCCCAAGAAAGCCTTCTCGACCTCTGGTGGCTACTGGCAGTACTGGGTCCTCCCCTTTGGGCTGCACGGGGCCCCAGCCACCTTCCAAAGGTTATGGACGTCATCCTAAGGCCCCACCGCCCCTACGCTGTGGACTATCTAGATGACATAGTAATACTAATACACTCCTCCACCTGGTCTGACCACCTATACCATCTCAGGGAGGTCCTGGGGGAGCTCTGGAAGTCTGGGCTGACAGCCAACCCCAAGAAGTGCCATCTGGGATTAACCCACAGTGCCTGGGATACCGCATCGGCCGGGGCCTCCTCATACCACAAGAGAAGAAAGTTGAAGCTGTGCGTGAGCATCCAAAACCTACCACCAAGAAACAGGTACGTGCATTTTTGGGGATGGCTGAATATTATAGGCAATTTGTGCCCAACTTTTCCTTGATTGCCTCTCCCCTCTCTGACCTCACCAGGAAGGGACAACTGGACCGGGTGTCCTGGAGTCGGGAAGCTGAGCAGAAGTACGAGGATTTGAAGTAGGCCTAACAGACACCTCCGAGACAGGGCTAGGGGCTGTCCTCTCGCAAGTCTTCGATGGGGAGGAGCTCTTCGTGAGCCAAAAGGACAAAAGGACAGTGCCGCTTCAGCACCCCCATTGTTTTGGACAGCCGGAGTGGGCGTGGCTGCGAGGTGGAGCAGCCTAATTTAGCATGTCTGGCAGCCAATAAGAGCAGTGGCCAAAATCTACCCTCACAGAGGAAACCGAGGGATATGAAAGGAGCATGCGGCCGCTCTCTCTTGCCGCGCCCCACGCTGGAACAACCTCTCGCTGCCACCTTCACACCACCTTTCATCACTCCCTTCTCCACCTTCCCCCAACCTCTACTTCTAAACTAAAGAGCACGTTTTGCACATTTCTGCCTCTGGGTTCAGCCTTTCTGTGATCTCGCACATGGGATTAATGGTCACATGGGATTAATGGTGTGTAGCTGCGCTTATGTGGAAGAGTTTGGCTTTAATTGAATTTGGAAGAGATTACCTTGGTAACACTTGGATATTGTTTGGTTACACCTAGCATTGTCTGCTTAACCTTTTACTTTTCATTGTTTTCTCTACCTCATTGCGTAGCTATAGAGTCACCATGTAAGCAAACCTTATCAGTAATCAACATATGTGTTTATAGTAGCTGATAATGTTCATTCAGTTAATGTGAACGATGCCACCTGCGTTCACCTGCGACAGGTGTTACGATTCGCTTTGCTTATTCGATTCCTTTTAGGGAATTGAACTCTTTTGGTTAATTTGATTCAGTATTTTGGAGCAAATTCCACAAACGATGTGCAGCCTACAATACTGACCACAGTTTCATACTGTCTCTCTGTCTTTATTAACATCATTTAAAAAAAGAAATTGTGCAGAATCATAGCTGTGCTTTGATGAGGAAACCAAAGATAAGTATAGAATTGCACACGTAAGATGAAATAAATTGTTTAAATCCTAAATGAGCTAAGGATGGTGATGTAAATAATTTTGAATTCATTCATTTTTGGATTCTCTTGATCCATTTTAAAGAGTCGTTCAGAAGAACAATTGTTTGTTAGAGTCAGTTTTCTAAATGGCACTTCAACATAAGGGAGGGGTTAAAGATTAGCACTGGTACTTATGTAAGAACACATGAGGGCGTGATGCTGGATGTCAAATTTAAACTGCATTAATCCAGTTCCACCTGATATATAGTAATGTTAAAACCTCCTTACATGCAGCTGGGATCTGAAATATTTTCAGATATTTTCCTACCTTTTAACCCTCCATATTTTCTCAAACACTGGCATGGAGATTTATAGCTAAATTCATTTTCTTATAGCTAACTTAAGCCTAGCAATGAACAAACAGGTTCATCAGTTGCATAAAATGTTTCTTGCTTCTCTGGAAAAAAAAAAAAAAGTAAAATTGCATATGCATTAGTGAGATGCATCAGCATTAAAAGCTTGCAATTGCAGAAAATAGCTGGTAAAGTAAATCTAAAATATGTCCCAAAATATATTTTAAAGCACAAGAATGGCAGATACACAGTTTCTGAAACTATGCACACAAAAATTTATACTGAAACAGCTTAATAGAATGAACATTATTCTAATTGACAACAGAGAAAAGTTATTTATTTCAATGAGTTTATTTATTTCCCCAAACCATTAAAATGTTAATACAATATAAAACATATATTTATATTTTTACAACAATTCTTTACCATTATAAGTTTTACAAAGTCATGAAATCAGATGAAACAAGCTACATGTATAATAATTTCTTAAAAAATTCCACAATTCCTGCCATTTATAGCTGTTTTTAGACAACTTTGTAAGGTAGCTTAATTGTGACAGCAAATCTTTCCCTCAGATAAGATTTAAAAGCTAGCCTTTAAATACATGGGTAATAAATAGTATGGCACCAATTTTCATATTACTGGCTATAATACTTATATATATTCCTGAGATCACGATGCACACATTAGTTTTGTTGACAAGCGGACGTCATGAGCAGGTGGCGTCCACACGTTTTTCAGTCCGCCAAGATCAACTCTCATCTCTTTAAAATCTGTAAGAGAGAACACAACAGCCATTAGCTTTGGATAAAATTAAAAACAAGTTTAAATCCTGGCTTCACACTTGGTTTTATAAGAACAGTGCAGGTTAAAATCTCAGATCTGCCAGACTCCGAGCCAAATTTGCTTGAGTTTAGGTACATTATGGCTTATGGCAATAGCCAGGGTAACGTATGACAAAAGTGGCCCGAATGTAGGATTCCATAATTAAAGCATTTAGTTGAAATTGGACCAAAACCCCATTCTTGTGTAATATTTTTTAATTTTGGCCAAAAGTTCAGCCAGGATATGTTTGAAATCAGCTTCTTTCATTCTGCAGTGGTGGTTCAATGCTCATGTAGCTAACAAGTAAGAAGAACTTGTTACCTGCTACCATCTGAGCATTGTACAAACTGCACACCTAAATTATGCCAAAAACCCAACTCAATCATGTCAAATTGGTTTTTGATATCTAGGAATATGAACAAAGCTATGTTGCATAGCGAAAGCATTACTAGCAGCCACCTTAAAGCCCACTTAAAACTTCAAACTTCAGACACCAAACATGTCCTGGCTGATCAACTACACTTGGGGTTTGTGGGAAACGGTGTACATTTTATTTTTGTCTGAATAATTCATTTAAATCTCAATTGCTCAGCTGTGTCAATGGATTGGAGTTTGGCTCACATGATGATCCATTTGGATAAAAGTGAATAAATGTGAACCCATATTTGATGGACGTACAATCAGTTGAGTCAGTTGTGGACATTTTGGTCATAAAGAATCATGTGGGAGTGAACTTTGATTGCATAAGCCTTTACCCAGCTTACGTTCTCACCACATTCTGCATTCTGACTGAGTAACAGGGCGAGGATGTGTCGGCCAAAGGTGTGACCATTAGACATGGTAGATATATATAAATAACCTTATGGCTTTATTTATATATATTTGGTTGTCATGGATTGCTATTATCTGCTGATCCTTTAGCTAATTTGCCAAATCATTATGAAATGAGTCATTTGTTAGCCTTGTGAATGTACAAAAATCAGTTTTGATTGCTGTTTAATAAGGTGTCATAAGGTGTTGATTAATCTTCTATAACAGCCACTCTGACAATAGTTCTGGTTGCAAGTCATAGGTTTATATTAATGCGATTAATACGTTATCGTTTTTCTGGTAACATACACGGGGACTTGTGCAGTGGACGCATCACATAAAAGGATTAAAACCGTGTGTGATTGTGGATATGGTGATGCTTCCTGTAAGGAGATGTTTATTTAATATTTATGGAAGGAGTATCCTGTGTCAGTGTTTTGTAACAGTCAGAGGTAAAGCTGTAACTTTAAGTTATTATAAATATTGAGTAAAAATCCACAAACAGAGAAATGTTTATGGCTTGTAAACAGTAGTAGCAAAACCTGGTAGAACTTAAGTAGTCTGTTATAATTGTATTTGGTTTGGATTAAAGCTGCCAGATGAGTAAATGCAGTGGGCCACTATTTAGTATTGCAGCGGCTTTACATTAGTATACTGGTCTTTGTGTAAAGCAAGCCATTCCCGGTAATTACTCCGAATCAGACCTACTGCGCTCGAGTCATGTGCGGAAGGATCAATTTATCATGAATGTAAAGTATTAAAATCACTCTCGCTAATCCCGAGTGACTGACAGTCAACCACAGCTTGTTTGGCTGCGTTAAAGAAAGATTGTATAACAGTAGTGGATGGGTGTTATACAAACGATAGCAAAGAAGTCGATGAATGGGGTACTTAGATAAACGTTTGCTCAGAGTGAAAAGACTTCATATATAATGGCTTCAATAGCTTTCACAGCCAAAGCACTGAAACATAAAGAAATCACCGCAGCCTCCTATTTTCTTTTAACGCCTTTGTTTATTGTTGTAAAGGGAGGAAACTTAGCATGATTTTTTCTAAGTGGTTCTAAGTGATCGATGAGATGCTGTAGGACCCTTGACCATAGAAATCGTTATATTAATACTTTCACAGCCACTTTAACCGGAAGAGGCTTTTTGACTGACATAGCAGATGACCAACCAGTCCTACTTTTGAATAACTTTTAAAGACGAGATTCTGACGAACTTTTTTTTTTTTTTAAACCAGTGACTATATCATGTTACAAAAAAAGCAGTGGGTTGCAGTCTTCAAAGGTTTTGCTGGAAATCAATGCAGAGAAGTGTGAAGTGTCAATCAAATTTCAGCCTCCAACATTCTGAAGGATGTGGCCAGAAACGTATACAAAATATATCATCCACTCACTGAGACTAACTAGTGTTGCTGTAGTTCAGGTTTGTGCTCACTCCTGAACAAAAACCTTTGCTACAGGTTTTACCCTGTACCCTTTAACCTGTAATTCGCTTTATAATTAGCTGTTGTCTGTTTGATTTCTACTAATTTCTTTTAGTGTGATTATTGGGATTTTTTTTTTAAACATTCCATTAGCACCAAGCTGACAGTTGTCTTCATTTACCATTTATCTGAAGGCAACTACCACTATCAGGCCAAAGCAAAAATTAGAACATATTAATCACTTTACAGTATAAACTGCAGCACTAGCTAGCAGATTAAAAAAAAGACTTATAGTTTGGAAAACAACACCAACAGTAAAGTTTGTTCATGTTCATGACATACCTCACTTACAGCATTGCTGCTTTACTTCATCGACTCTCTGGGTTCACCACATACATCCCGGTTCGGTTAGGCTTAGGTTTTGGGCTTTGAGTTAGATCGTCCTGGTGAAGACATGATGGATAGGCACAAATATCTCATTAGTCATTGTGGAGATTATAAATTATTGGGGGAAAAAATCACAGAAGTAAGTGTGGTATATGATTGTAAGCCTAATTAAGTTAGGAGTTTATATGTGTGGTTGTCTGGGAAAACCTTCAACATGGTGAAATTTTGACATTTTCTACTGTATATATAGTTCTGAAAGCTACTTTCCTTAACTAAAATACTTCTGTTTTGCATGTATCTCAGCCTATATAATCTGGTTAGTCCAAAAAGTGGAAAGGGATTCATTTAAGGATTCCATTATAGCTGTAGCACAGGAGCATTGTAAATATTTTGACAGCTGGTATTTGATTACAAACTGCATTGATTAGGATTATGTCCATTTCACTACAGTATCTAACTAGTCCATCCATCCTCTGTTTCGATTATCCTACACAGGGTCGCAGGGAGCCTGGAGCCTATTCCAGGGGACTTGGGGAACAAGGTGGGGGACACCCTGGACAGGGTGCCAACACATTGCACACACTCATTCGCTTACTAGGGACAATTTAAGAGATGCCAGTCAGCCTGCAACGCATGTCTTTGGACTGGGGGAGGAAACCCCCAAAGCAAGGAGAGAACATGCAATCTCCACGTACACAGAGTGGAGGCGGGAATCAAACCCCCAACCCTGGAGGTGCGAGGCAACCGTGTACCTAGCTATCCAATAACTTAATCAAAGCCTGACATTTACTGTGTCACACTTTTAGACATCGGTTTTAGACATCTTTAGGCAGACCTAGTAGCCAATTTTGGATTTTGATGAACAATGCTAGTGCGTATAAGGAATATTCAGGTTATCTGTTTTATGTGCAAACTGAGAGCAGAGAGTATAAAGAGGGGCTCTTACGAAAGGATAGAGGTTCTTTTGCGGTGTGTGAGGGCTGTAAGCTGGAACAGACAGTGGCTCTCTGAAGGTAGTTCTCATATAGGGAGTGTGTTCCTGCGGTGGCAGAGAACGAACGTCGTCGTCGTTGTTATCCACACAGCACCATCGTACCAGCTGGAGAAACATAGAGACAGACAGAACAAGAAAAGATAAATAACGGTAATACCACAACTGCAAATTAATTAAAGAAACTAGGGTAAAGCTCTCTGAACGTCAGTAGTCTCTGGAGCTTTTTCATATTCATCATAAATACTGAAACCTTTGAAACTGTGCTGGTTGTTAATCACTGGGATTTGGGATTTGCTTTCTTGCTTTCTCATAATGCTTAAGGTCTTGCTCAGGTTGTGCATGTGTAAAACTAAAACAGTGAAGGAATTCTTACCAGGATGATGATTATGATGATAAGGAGCAGGATGGCGATGGCGGCCAGCACGAGTAAAGCGATAGCCCAGCCAGGGACTCCTTCACCATGGTTAGATGATGGGTTGCTGGTTGTGAGAACAGGTTCTGTTGTACTATCTTTTTTGCTGGTGAAGGAAGAGTTTGTAACTCCAGTGTGGGTCGCAGGGCCACTTACTGAATGACTGCTTATGGTGTGGGAAGAGGACTGGGTGGAGGTGGTTGAGACACTGGGCTTTGGATGCTTGGTTGGGAGAATCGGAGGTCCTGAGCTTTGTCCACTAGTTGCCCTGGTTGTTTTTGGGGTTGTGGTTGTTGTTGTTGTGGAAATTGTAGTGGTGGTTGTTGGTTTTGTGGTTTTTGTTGGTGTTGTGGTAGTGGGGGTGGCTGTTGGTGTTGTGGGGGTGGTGGTCATTTTTGGTGTCGTGGTTGGGGTTGTGGTGGTTGTTGGTGTTGTGGTAGTGGTTGTTGTTGGTAGTGTGGTGGTTGTTGATGTGGAAGTTGTGATGGTGGTTGTTGGTGTTGTGGGGGTGGTGGTCATTTTTGGTGTTGTGGTTGGTTTTGTGGTGGTTGTTGGTGTTGTGGTTGTTGTTGGTAGTGTGGTGGTTGTTGGTGTTGTGGTAGGTGTTGGTGGTGTTGTCGTGGTGGTTGTTGTTGGTGTTGTGGTGGTTGTTGTGGTAGTGGTTGTTGGTATTGTGGTGGTTGTTGTTGGTGTTGTGGTTGTTGTTGTTGTGGTAGTTGTGGTTGTTGTTGGTGTTGTGGTGGTTGTTGTTGGTGTTGTGGTGGTTGTTGTTGGTGTTGTGGTTGTTGTTGTGGTAGTTGTGGTTGTTGGTGTTGTGGTGGTTGTGGTGGTGGTTGTTGACGGTGGTTTTGTGGTTGTTACAAGTGAGTCTGTGGAGAGATCAGCGTTAGTATTTCACATTGTGATTTCACAGACATATTTTGAACATTTGATAGTTACATACATTGTGTGTGTGTGTGTGTGTTTGTGTGCATACCTACCCTCTATAGTTGCAGTGTTGATTTGTAGGCCATTTATTTCATTATTATTATTGGTAAGGGCTAATATAAATATGTATTTGAGCACAACTGCATTGGTCTGGCTACTTTGGAATGCAATGGTGGAGTCCGCAATCACTGATCCCTTTCTGTTAGTAAACAGAGAAAAAAAAGCAATAATATTATGAGGTCATTATTATAATCTTTTTGCTAACTGCTTTTACTGCACTTAGTACTGAAGTAGTGTACCTGAAACTCATGGATGTCACACCTTGATAAGCTGCACTATTAGAACAGGTGGAGCAACCAAAAACAGAGTAGAGCTTAAAAAAAAACAATCAAGGTTACATGTAGCAACTCAGGGTACCATATGTATCTGCATGTCTAATATATTTGATGTTTAGACTTTAAATGCCTGATGGTCAATGAATACAGCACATCGGTGAAAGCAAATATGAAGTGAACACTCACTGCGGTGCTAACTTCACTGTACATCGTCTTATAGTAAGGAGAATCGGGGTCCAGGAGAGAATCGTTGTAGATGCGGTTCATGATCTCAATGTTGAAGTAATAACTGAATGCATCAGAAACAGCCAACGTCTCAGATTCCTTCATATTTGCACCTTCAGCTGAGGCTGCAGTGTTAAACAGCATTAAATATCATCTTTAGTATCTGAATGCGGTTAGTAATTGTGTGGCAGTCTAGGAAAATCAATTACATATCACTACAGCTGAATTCTGACGCACACAAAAAAAGAAAAGACAAAAAAACCCCACCAAATTTGGATTTTTCTGTCTATGGCATACTTTAACGCTTGGTTTAAGAAAACATAAACGTTTTTTTTTTTTTTTTTTACCAAAAATGGTTTGTAACTTTCACAAGCTTTCTGCATAATCTAAGGTAAATAAGGAGCCAGGTTAATAAGCACAGCTGCAAAAACAGTTGTAGGTCATCTGTATAAATATAGATAGACATAGTTTTCATTTTTTTAATATTTTATTTATGGTCAATTAAATGTAAATAAAATCAATATATAGGAGTTGCTTTTTTTTCAGTGTTTCTGTCTTTAGGTAGAATTATTATTATTATTATTATTATTATTATTATTATTATTATTATTATTATTAAATAATTCACTTTTGGGGCCAACCAGGATTTTAAACTTTTTACATTTTTCCCTACGCCACCACACAATTACACAAATAAATAATAACACTTTCTTTTTTTTTTTTTTTAGATTTTTAGTCAAAATCCAGAAATCCGATTTAATAAAATGTAGATGGTACACTGTTATAAAAGCTGGCAGTTCTCATGCAGTCCAATGTTTTTATTAAGTGTATAAATGTTTAAGATATTATATTTTACCACAAAAGTATTTCATGCATTCTTTCACAGGTCTCCATTCCAACTTAAAAAAAAAAAAAAAAAGATTTTCACTGGACTAATATTTGCAATATTAAGAAGAAGAACTGCTCATAAAAACTCATAAACTAATCACGTTTACATTGAGGAATTAGAGAAAAGTTTGCAAAGCTGCACAAATAATTTGGTGTCTTTTATTCTTATTTCTTACCTGACATCACTAACACGGCGATGCACAGAGCCGTCCACGTAAACCAGCGCGTCGTGGAGACCTCCATCTGGAAGAAACGTGAGTAATATTGATAATCTCGGATGTGGAAGTGGAATATTCTTGGGAGTCGATGTGTGGGAGCACTGGTCAGTGTCAGAATGAAGTGAAGTGGTACAGAGAGGCTGCTTTTGGAGTCTAAAAGAGTCTGATAAAAAAAAACAAAAAAAACAGCGTGATTAATCATGCAAAAGGTTATTGGCCTTATCAAAAGATCTACTCTGTAGAGAACCAGGTGTGGTTGACAATAACACAAAAGCCTAAAGCTGCTAGATGTTTTAGTAGTGTGTGTATCTCTGATTCATGACACTGTTACCGCAGGCTTGTTTGATCCTCGATATATAAATTATAGTTGTGATATTACCCGCATACGCTTGCGTCAATAACCTGCTGCACCTTTCTCTAACAGTTTCATTTCAACACTGTTTCCGTGTTCTCATGGAAACGTGGGTATCGCACAAAATCTAGTACATGATTCAACTCTATTCACTTATATTTATATAGCGGTTCCTACAGTAGACGCTGTAACAAAGTAGTTTCACAGAAATGTGGATGTAAGTTTAGATATCTAATGAACAAGCCAGAGGTGACATTGGCAAGAAAAATGGACAGGTTTGCACTTCAGTCATACATTTTACATGAAAGGGGGGGGGGGGGGGGGGGTGTATGTAGCATTGCTCAGGCACCAAAAGTAATTCGCATCACTATAGAAATGTAAATGCTTACATTCAGTCAGCTATAGTATTATTGGCACCTTTGGTAAAGGTGGACAAAAAAAAAAAAAGGTTATGGAAAATGGAGCAAAGATGCCTTCAGAAATAATGAAATTAAATGTTTCTACATTTAAATGGAGACAAAGTCAATATTTGGTGTGACGACACTTTGCTTTAAACAAGAATCAGTAGTGTCAAGTATAAAAACGTTGTGCAGTTTGATAAGGAAACGAGCTGGAAGTGTTACTGAGCATCTTGCAGAAGCAGCCGCGGTTCTTCCGGAGACTTCGACCCAGCAGCCTTCATTCTGTTTTTTATCTGAAAAGTGTCTCTTATGTAACCTGCTGCTTTCTTTACTGACATACAAACTTTTCTGTAACATAAAATTTTGTGCTGGAAAACTAATGTTTGGAAATCTAAAATGTTTTTGTACTGACTTGATATTGTAAAAGTCATCAAATAAAAATCTACAACAAATGTCCTGAAGAAAAAGGATGCTTAAGACTTTTGCACAGTACTGTATGTGAGAAATCTCACCTTTAATTGAAGTATATATAGTATATATTCTTTGAAAGTTAAAAAACAAAAAGCTACATTCATCATTCACTTAGCCGATCATGTGGCAGCAGCATAATGCAGAAAATCATGCAGATACAGATCAAGAGCTTCAGTAAATGTTCACATCAAACATCAGAATAGTGTGAAACCCCGAAACCATCCGGGGAGCAGCAGTTCTGCTGGCAGAAACGCCTTGTTAATCGCACAACACATCAAACTCTGAGGTGGATGAGCTACAACAGCAGAAGTCCACATCAGGTTCCACTCCTGTTAGCCAAGAACAGGAATCTGAGGCTACAGTGGGCACAGCATAACTGTAACAGGAGAAGTGGAGAAAAAGAAAAAGACTAGGTGATGTTTTTCCAACCATGCACCAGTCAAATTCATTGAGATCACGTTTTCCCCCCATTCTGATTCTCTGGATCTGAATCTGCATTATTTTACACATTGTGCTGCTGCCACATGATCAGCTAGTCACATAATTGCATGAATGATCAGCTGTAAATGTGTTTCTAATAAAGTGGACAGTAAATTAATATTTTCTAACAGCAGCACTTCAAAGGTTAAACGTTAGGTTTCTCTCATCATCTCAGTTGAAACAGTGCTATTTCTGTGTTAAACAAATATGCAGATATGAAAATAAATAGTCAGCACTGGTTTCAGCTGGAAAAGGGCCGACAAGGACTCCATTTCCCAGCAGCCCATATCACATGACTCCATCACATGCCCTGTAAATACTTGCACCTGTTTTGAGTTTGCTCTAATTAATAACCCTATATAAATCCCAGTTTTCCTGTTTCTT
>CM074944.1:3244141-3260819 GCA_037576815.1 Pangasius larnaudii | reverse complement strand
CAACAACAACAACAACAAACATAATCCATGATGTTGTCTAAGTACTGATTATCTCACTGATTATTTCTATTAAACTGCACTTATTTTACTTAAGTGTTGTAATCCGTGCTAATAAAAAAAACAATTATGCCACCTATGGGTCAGAAAGCAACATAACTGAACTAAATGATGTTTTGCTTTACATACACTATATTTAACGGCAACACCAACTGAACTTTTTCTTGCAATGCAATCTGGGATATGACTCGCATTCATCTTTTTAAATTCTAGGCGTTCGGGTTATTAGGATAATTTCTATAATTAAATACTATAGAAAATCCCCATTAATTGTAGTTTACAAGGCACATGGTGTTGATTTAAGACGTAGCCCTTGTTTCCACCCAAGGTGCTTGTGTGTTACAAATATTGAGTTCCTGTGAGGAATCCAAAACTGTCATGATTTATTATTAGGACAATATTAGAACAATAAGAACAACATCGCTGCTTTGACAAGACCACACACCTGTTTGTACCATTAATACCACTAATAGTTAAGTGATAGATTATAAAGTCAGGTACACAAGCCTACACTTACATACTGTAGGTAAAGATGGTAACACACACAGTTTTCCTGCTCTTTATCCAGTAGGTGGTTAATAGGTCATTTATCGGGTCATTTATTCCTGAATATTCCACGGGTGATTATATCATACCAAAACCCAGAGAATCTCAGCACTCAGTCACTGTCAAACTGAAAGCAAGCATCACACTATGCTTCTTCTTTTTTTTTTATTTTACATGCCTGTGGCCATGCTGCTTCTCTCTCTCTCTCTCTCTCTCTCTCTCTCTATCATTGGCTGCATGTGGAAAATTTATCTGCCCAATCACAGCTGTCACTCATCTCCTCTCCTATTGGCTGCTCAGAGGTGTTTTCTCTTAAACTTGCATGCTGTTTGATTCATAAAAGAAGGCCATGTTATCATCCATGTCTAGGCCTCTTATTAACTTGGCTAAACACGGACACATCTCATGGTCACATCCTTTAAGACATGTTCCTGATGACGTCAGTGCTGTTGTCCTGCAGCTAATACATACGTATATGAAAAACATTAAGCACATCTTGGTCAAGTTTACATTTAAATGGGCATACATATATATGACTTGCTGATGTGATATTTAAACACATTATATTGTAATTAAATTCAACGACATAAATCAAACAGTCGCAGTCCAAAAAAACTTTGACTTGGAAGAAGAAGGACCTCCTTTCAATGCAAACGTGAATCAGCACGGTCAAAGGCGTAAGGAAGTTGTGTGGCTGATTTTTACACCTAATCACAGGAGTCTGGACCAGTGGCTCAGGCATGCCAAGATGAGGAAGTACAATGACGTATTATGTCCATGGGACACTTGTCCTGGATGCTATCTACTTGTCCTGGATGCTATATGTCCAGCCCTGAAAGGGGGTCAAAACCAATGGACAGGAAATAATCAACAATGAAGAAAGTGTGATTAAAGAAGGGGTGAAGGAGCTGTTAACAGGAAAATAAGACAGCACAAAGAATGTACAGTATTACAACCAAAACACTGAAAAAAAATCACAAAGAAAAAGCAAGACATACAGAACAATCAGATAATGACTGTCACATCACCTCAGGACATTACACCTCTCCACCAGCAGAGGTTCCCCTCCCAAGAGTATTACTTCGTAGACACTTCCTGTTAACACCATATATAAAAACAAACTCAAACTAAAATTCTTTGCGAAGTCTTGCCAACTCTTGTCTCCTGTTTTGATTGATCTTTGACTACTTTACTTCTACCAGCAGCTAGAGCTAAATCACGGAGGAAGTGTGTAGGGGAGATACTTGACAAATACTGGCTTTACCAGCATAACCATGGACTTAATCATACAGCTTACACAATTTCAGGACAAATATTTAAATTCAAATTAAAATCTCCTTCCTCAAACGCAGGACAGCTCAGTCAAAGGAATGTCAAAGGAATGACGAGGCTTTCCCTGCCACTTTTAGTCACCACTCTTGCTATGGCTCGACTTTCTGTTTATCCTAGGGTAAACAAGATAGAGAAAGGATTAAAGTAGTAAAAATATAATAAAGTGGTCATAGCTATAAGCCATAAGTTTGTAGGAGGTTTTATTGGTAAAGTACGTTAAAGACCCCAAAAGGGTCAGAAACAGACCTGTTGATAGGTAACTATGCAAGAACTAAGCAGGAATAAATTAATGCTACATTAACACACAAGTCAATACTATGAACTACAAAAGAAGCCTGCTTCATTATTTAGCAAATAATGATTAGAGTAGCAGTAATGACTATGAACGTTTTACATATCTCATGAGAACTACTAGATATCTATGACTCTTTCATAATAACTAATTAGTTAGCTGTTCAAAATTTCCCTTACAGAAATATCACGATTTATTTATTGTTTTTAACACACGTTGTTATGTTTCCTACATTTCTCACATGTAGTGCTTGTGGTTTTATTTTCATGTGTCATTGCTCATGTTTGTTTTTAATATGGATTTTCTCACATTTTTAAAAAAAAAAACTGTAGAGCCTGCGACTTTTTTTTAGATTTAGATTTAGACTTCCTTGCGCCGTCACAGCTTACACGGGATTAAAAGTAATGTGAATTTCTTACATTAAAGAGCTGAAAAGTCAAAGCAGTCATAAACATGCATTTTTTTGGAGTCTCTCTTTTTCTGTTTTTCTTGAACGCTATTAAGTTGTACATTATGTAGTAAGCATCGAGAATAAAGAGGAAGCATTTTGAGAATCATTGTGAAGACATTCTGTGTTGGAGAATGTTTAATAGTAGTGACGCATGTGTTATTGTCGCACTATTGTTTTATCCCTGCTTAGTTACTTAGTTAGACAATATTACTAATTGTTGCCGAAGTCATGATGTCACCACATAAGATGACATGTATCTTGGTCGACTTAGAGTCCAAAATAATGTCCAGATTATTGAAGTTAATAGGAGTAAGTGTTCAGAGTAAAGTATTTCTCCTATCTGTTATGAGGTCAAGGTAATTCAGTAACATTTATTTATCTTCAGTAAGTGCTTTATCCTGGTCAGGGTCAGAGTGAAGCTAGAGCTTATCCTGGGAACACTGGACGTGAGGTGGGAATACACCCCGAATGGGACGGCAGTCTATCGCAGGGCAGAATGTTCACACACACATTCACACACTGGCATGATTTTGGGAGATGGGAGGAAACCAGAGAACCCAGAGGAAACCCAGACAAGCTCAAAAAAATATAGCATTATTTCGACACAAATAAATATATGTGTAATTTAAAATTCTAAACAAGTAGTTCAATATTGGTAGTGGGGGCTCTGTCAACGCCATACACACTTCCTGTACTCTAAAAATAACGAACAGGCTAATACAGAGTGCAGCAGATGTCAATTTTGACATCTCACAAATGATGCCAGTTCATGAATCAGATTTACACACACACACACACACACACAAAGAAAAAAATAAAATAAAATCCCCTCTTGCAGCTTTCAAAATTTCTGGTGTCCGTAACCACACCCTGGGCCTTTGTATGACTAATCACTCTCCTTTTTTATCTCACACTCTTACAGTATACACTTCAATAATCAGCCTCTCCGTATCACTTTCCTTCATTCTGGCCCCGAGCTGTGCTCTCACACATCGACTCCTGAGAATATTTCAGTTCCACAGCTGAGATTATTCGTATTGTTCCCATTTCTTCCAGATGGAGGTCTGTACAATGCGACACACATGGGCAGCTCTCTGCATCGCCGCGTTAGTGATGTCAGGTAAGAAATCTCTTTACGATGAGGCTCCATGTCGTTTTACCTGTGGTTATCAGACATATTAGATCACTCGCAAATAACTCGAATAACATTTTAACATCTCCATCAACAAATGAATGCCTCAGTGAAGTAATTAAATTCAGAATTCTGTGTTCAGGTCGTTTATTTGTTTCTGTAGCTCAGTCACAGGTTTGCAGTTACATGAGGAAACGTTTCTCAAATGCCTCAAATCAACATTTCAACATTTATTTACACGACAAGTTATTTTATTTCCTCCTACAAGTTTGTTGAGTGTAAGTACTCTTCCGAACGGAAACCCTGAAAAATGAATCTGTAGTACTTTACCATAAGGTCCACTAATAAGCAATATATTAATACTTAATAAGCAAAATTAAAGCTCTAATCATTAGTGCATCAGGAAATAATGAAGCGTATACATTAACAGCCCCGGAGCCATATGAATAGCCATTAATAATGGCAATAGTTAAGTATTAAAAACCATTCTGTCTTGTCTTTTTCAGTCTTAATAAAGCTCATTTACATTATGAGAAGTCGGGAAACAATACAGATTAAATTATATAAAATTTAATATACAGTATATAGCAGTTCTCTGTTGATAATCTACCATAGGAGGAATACATAAGCCCAAATGATAATCTAGACCCTTACAGCACACCCTATTCTAATCTGAACCCTTACAGTGGATAAATTATTATATTATTATATATCATATTGTTAAAATTGTTACCTGTGATATGAAACACATAGTGTTCTTAAATCACATTTATACACGCCTCTGATTAGAGCTTAACAACTCCTTGTATTAGCAAAAGCCACAGTGTTTGAACGGATCAACCTTCTGTGTTTTTGTAATATCACATAGATAAAGTTGATTGGTTATGATCATGTGATCTTTCATCCCAATTTACTCAAATCGCTCGTTTAGTTTAACCTTCATTGTATACAATATGTACAGTGGGGTCCAAAAATCTGAGACCACATTAAAAATCTAGGATTTTTTTTTTTTTTAATTTAAAACTGGAAATAAACAACGTTTTAGAATTTTGCAAGCGTGTAACGTCTTGAGTATTGAATATTCGAGATGTTGCACAATATCCAGGCCACTATTTAAATGTAAGCAAACGTGTGATAATGACCATGTTAACGGCTTTGTACAAAAGCTCAGATTTTCCGTGAGTCTTATCCCTTCCGTTGAAGCGCGTGCTCAGACGACAGAAGCCGATGGATTTGATCTAAAATGGATCATCAGGTTTTGCACAAACTTGTGGAGTCCAGTGCACACTGTCATTAAAGCATTAAAGGGGACATACCAAATACTAAGAAACTCTGAAATTCATGTAAATATTTCTAAGATTCTACTTTTCACTCAAGCTGTTGCTCATAATATCATTTGTAATGAAAACCTTTGTGTTAAATTGGAAAAGAATGTAACACTTTCAGACTTTTGGACCCCACTATATATATATATATATATGTACACGTATCTTTATTAATACTGCTTAAGTCCTGATATTAATTAACAGAATGACTTAACATGATGTTAATACATAACCATAATGATTATGTATATATGACTCAGTTGGTTGCCAATATTTATGCTTCATTATGCCCTGAGTATGAACATATTTATATAATATAAAAGTCTTATTATTTGTGGACTTTATAGTAAAGTGTTACCTATGAATCTATCACTATTGTCTTAAAATATTACTTTATTAAAACATTTCTGAGTTTAGACATTTAAGATGTTACACAGCATGAAATCTTTGCACTGTAAATTGTGGTATTATTTGATCTTCCTTTACTTTCTCTTATGCTTAAAATCTGTTTTGTTCTCTTTATGAATTAGCTATTAGTTAGTATGAGTTATTTGTGAGTGTATCCTGTACCTGGGTGTTCTGACCTGACATGTCACGCCATAGGACAAGTGGATAGAATGTACATAAGGAGATAGATAAGTGGTACACATTGTCAGGTGAAGACTCTTTTTTTTTTTATATACAATAAACGAAACCTCTCTGAATATGTCATCACAAATGACCTAAAAACCTGTTATATATTGTGTAGGCGTTCCCTCATTTCGTTAGACACGAAGGGAGACGAGTTGCGTGACAAGGCTGAAACAGAGCTCCAACTCCACTCGTGTTTTTCTCCATCTGTAGACCTTCTCCAAATACAATTCATCTGCTGTGAAGCTCCTGTCTCCAGACTTCCTCTTTACTCCACCCTTTGCATCTGACTGAAGCGTTATAAACATGATAAAAACATGATACTTTTCTCAATCCAATGATTCGATCTGTTCAAGAAAGGATTTGTTAGTATTGTAAGGAGTTGAAATTTACAGGTAGCAGTTTAGCTCAACATCATAACATCATAACATCCAGAGACTGTCTTATTAATAATCAAAAGCAGGGGTTTTATAGTCATGAGGTTGTATAATCACAGTAGAGGTTGTTTTCTTTAAGGGTGTATTTATAGTTGGTTATGTATTGGAGCCACTATGAGAACCATGCCGCTAAAGCGGGATGGATATTAGATAATAATTGAAAATAGAAATAATGTTCTTCTAAAGGTTCAGTGACATCTGAGGAGGCTAAGAATGCCTCAGTGACTTACGACCTCACCATGGACATCACCAGCAGCATCTACAACGACTCTCTGCTCAAGCCTGGCTCTCCCGATTATGTGATATTGTCCACGCAAGTTAGCGGCGCAGTGAGTTTTTCACTTTTCACATGTTTTTTTATTCACATTTTTTTAATTTGACCACAAAATATGATACTTGGAGTAATAATTGACCATCAGGGATTTAGGAGGTAAACTATTAAATAAATTGCATCCTTATCATCTTTTAGAAACATTATGTACCAATCATTGTGATATTTATTTATTGATTTTTTGTTATTAAATGACATGACATAAAACAGTGCTGGTTTTATATCACCTTTTTTTTTTTTTTTTTTGCATTTAGCCAGTGATTCTTTAGGACACAGGATTCTTAAAGGACATGTTAATAAAAAATGTCTGAAAGATATTTTTATTAATATATATTTTTAATTTGGCATTTAATTGAAAGGATTTCCTCTGTTTTGGTTTTTATAGTTTCATTTCATTTTAAAGTCAATATTTAAAAATCTTTGAATTATTTTATTCTATATATTTAATTTTTAATATATATATATATATATATATTATATATATATATACTGTATATACAGTACTGTGCAAAAGTCTTAGGCATTTTAATAATTGAATATTAACAAAGATTCTTCTTCTTCTTCTTCTTCTTCTTCTTCTTATTATTATTATTATTATCTTGCAGATTAAAAATCTCTCCATTTGTAATTTTTTTAAAGGTATAAGTACTATTGAGACCGAGCAGCTGGATTTTATTTATATACTTAATGATTGACAGCCATACCATTAAGATTATGAATAAATTCAGTTGTCTACATTTGCAGTTATTAAACATCCCAGAAATCTCTAAATGTGACTCTGTTCTTCTTTCAGCTCTACTCCATCTACGGCTGTGTCACTTGTAACACACACTCGTTTTATCAAAAAGTATCAGCGATGACCTTCAGGTACTATTTTAAATATCACTTCAGTTCCTCATGTTGTAATAGTATTTATTTTAAAAGGACACGGGACTTTGTAAGTGTGACTAAACACAAAGCATTAGCTAAGTGATTCTAATCAGCCGTCCTACTCATTATTCCTCTTTCTGTTTCTTTAGTAATCAAACTGGAACCGTGCTTGTAAAGGCTACTCTCATGTTCCAGTCAAACCAAATCAACGCTGATGTGATCAAAGACATGTTTATGAAAGCGATTGCTGGCAGTAATGAAATAAACGGCCTTAAAATCAACCCTAAATTCACACAAGGTGAGCATGCGTGATGATTTATCTAAAGTGCAAAATGTCACTTTTTTTTATTTGTCATACTGGTAAATACTAACGCTGATGTTTTCACACAGTCATACCTCCATCCACCCCTGCACCAACTGTCTCCAGCACTTCCCATCCAAACAAGACTACAACCACTACTCCAACCACTCGTTCCACGACTCGTCTTGCAATTCATCCTACAACTAAACACCACAACGCCGCCTCATCCTTTCATCAAAGTCTCCTCACTCTGACTTCATTTCTCCGCTGTAGTGTTTCATTCTGCCTGCTTTTCATCATCAGCTATTCTTTTTAATTTTTTAAACCTGCCACTAGGGGTGCCACAACATATTTATATAAAAACATACTTTAATTTTTAATGTGAATAAATCTGAAATAGTTATCATGTTCTCCCTGTGTGGGTTTCCTCTGGGTTCTCCAGTTTCCTCTCACCTAGTCCCACCCACTACCTAGTACCTAGTCCCACCCACTACCTAGTCCCTAGTACCCTCCCATTACCACATTTTGGCTACGCTAAATTACTTCTAGGTGTGAATGTGTTTGAGTGTGTGTGTGTGTGTGTATGTGTGTGTGTGTGTGTGTGTGTGTGTGTGTGTGTGCAGGGTGCCATGCGATGGACTGGCATGCCATCCAGGATGTATTCCTGCTTCACCCCCAGTGTTCCTTGGATTCCTTGGACAATTATTGAATGAATGAATGAATGAATGATTTGAATGAATGAATTAATGAAACATTTATACTATTATTACTACTATAACTATCATACATATACGATTATACTACTATAACCTTATGCTATAGTGGTATAAGTAATGGCAATAAATTATTATTTTTCTTTTGTGGTGCTTTGCTTTAAATATTTTACAAGATTTTAAAAAATCCGAATCTATTAAAATTTATTCTCTTGTAACATTTTGTTAAAACAATGATGTCACATGATTGCTCAAATATTCTTGAAGGAAATGCATGGCAATGATCAATTTAAACAAGTCTGTTGAAACTTTATGAGCTTATAACATAACATATCAAAAAAATATATGATATGACATAGTTTTGTGTCTTTATTGTCTTTACATATGGTTTTCCTGTATGCTTCTTGCCCAACCTGCCATGTTCCAAGTACTGAAATACATGCTCATACCACAGCCATGTTTAATTCTAGATCATGATCATTCAGAAGGTGTTGATTAATTTCCTATAACAGCATGTTTATCAATATTTCTGGTAGATGTGAATGAGTGTGTGGAAATGTAATCCAGGGTGTTGCCTTTCCTCACATCTAGTGCTCTGAATCCATCGTAACCGTGACCAGGATAAAGTAGTTCCTGAAGATGAATGAATGAATGAATGAACCCTTAATTATCCAATAAACTCCTAAATAAACATTTAAACAACCCTTTTTTTTGGTTTTCTTGTACATTACTAAGCTCCTGTAGTAATCTAGTAATCTACTAAGTAGTTTACTCTGCGAATGCTCTATAAATATACAGTACTGTGCAAAAGTCTTAGGCACATGCAAAGAAGTGCTGGAGAGCAAAGTTGCCTTCAAAAGTAATGAAACTAAATGTTTCTACATTTAAAAAAAATACTATAAAGATGCTACTACTTCTAAGATAATACTATAGACAGTAATAAATGAAACAAAGTCAATATTTGGTGTGAAGATTCTTCACTTCAAAAAAAAAAAAAAAAAAGTAGTCTCAGGTGCAGTGTGTGCAGTTTGATAAGGAAATGAGCTGTAAGTGTTACTGAGCATCTTGCAGAAGCAGCCGCAGTTCTTCTGGAGACTTTGACTGTCACACTTGCTTCTTTTCCCCCTTCCTTTTACTGACATACAAACATTTTTCTGTAACATTTAATTTTGTGCTCTAAAACTAATGTTTGGAATTCTAAAATGTTTTTGTACTGAATCAATAATGTACAAGTCATTGAATAAAAATCTATAACAAAGTTTGTACTAAAACAAAATAGGGTACCTAAGACTTTTGACAGAATTTATTTTTAAGTTATCTTATCACAATAGTGATTTTAAGGACAAAGTACACTATATTGGCGAAAGTATGCGAACACCTGACCATCACACCAATATGTACCAAATCCAAAACCATGGGGATTAACACTGAGTTGATCCCCCTTTACTGTTATGACAGCCTTCAGTCTTCTGGGAAAGCTTTCCACTAGATTTTGGAATGTCACTGGACTTTCTGTTCATTCAGCCACAACAGCATTAGTGAGATTGTTCACTGATGTCAAATGAGGAGGCCTGGTGCTTCCAGTTCATCCCAAAGGTGTTCAGTGGGGTTGAGGTCAGGGCTCTGTGCAGGACACTCGAGTTCTTCCACTCCAACCTTCACACACCATGTCTTCATGGAGCTCGCTTTGTGCACAGGGGCGTCGTCATGCTGGAACAGGTTTGGGTCTCTTAGTTCCAGTGAAGGGAAACTGTAATGCTACAGCATCCATAGACATTCTGTACAATTGTGGCAACAGTTCGGGTGTGATGGTCAGGTGTCCACATACTTTTTGCCAAATGGTGTAAACTGTTTTTTCTTTTGTTTTTAGAATGTTGAACATCACATGTATATAACATCTGTACACTGGTAAACATTTTTTTTCGAGAATCAGGACCATTTCAATGCTCCTGTTTGCTGTGATATTGAACTGAGACCATGAGAACGAAACTCCCATTCTACCCTATTAAACTCTATCCTGGGGGTTACAACAGGAACATCCAGAACAATTGTCTGGTACAGTGGTGCAGCAGTTATAAGTGGTACAGATGATATTCTCTAAAAACAATACATCAGCAGTAATCAAACAACAATCGATTTAAAGACATGATACACTTACAAGTTCTGACCTTCTCCTCTCAACCTGGAACCACCTTGCACTGACTTAATCTTCTGTAAATTAACTACTGCAACTTTCTCAACCTGAGGCCTTTGGACTTCATGACAGACTACAATTAAACCTGAATCTTTTTTCTGTTCTTCAGTGCTTTAATCCAGTGGTTCTCAAAGTGGGGTCCATAAAGCATAGTCGAGGAGCCAGTGTTCGTATTGTCTATTTTTTACAGCATTGGATGTCATAACTGTAGCATGTGCTTAGAAGAAGCATGAAGCTTTATTTGAGCAAATCAAAAAATCATAATCAGTGTTCATTGCAGAGGTCAAAACACATGCAGGAAGCAACAGACCAGAATGATCCATAACCACAGTCAAAAAAAGGCGAAGGTCAAACGAGAAAACTATACACACAGAACAGGAACTAAAAAATAAGGCTTAACAATACAAGTGCATGATAAGACTTTGTAAAGAGAAAAAGAAACCACAACGTATACACAGACAAACAAATCAAGGACACAGTACAGGTGACCACAACAGGGCAACAACCAAAGACAAGGCAGGGAAGGAAACAAAAAAGGACATAATGTCAAAAATCACAATGTCAAAGCAACACTTGCCATTTTGGGAACTGCAGTGTGCTGGGAATTCTTGACAGGAACCCTCTATTATAAAAGTTAATAGATTTATAGAGTTTTATAGTTGTTTCACTGTTCACTTGAATTGAATTAGTTTAATCCGCAGTAGACTATAAATAATATCAAATTAGACCTAATATGTTCTATTGGTGCAAGGTTCAGGAATAAAAATGCTCGATTTCCAATAAATAGCCAAAATATGATTGTACACATTGAAATAAAGAGCCTAACAGTGGAATAGTTGGATTATGTAAGGAGAGGGTCCATGGGACTAATTTTACAGTCAAGGATTACAAAAAAAAAGAATGAAAAATCTTTGATAATCAAAGATTTCATTCAGCACAATGGGAATATATAAATAATTGAATCTTGCTACATTAAATCAGTGAATTAATTTGGAGAATATACTGGATATACTGGAGCATATTGTGGTTATCCAACCTCTACTATACTCTACAACTTTTGCAAAATATAAATATACACATATTTCCCGTATAACACATGCTGAAAATTTGGACCATGAACTAAAGTGTGCAAGCAGCTTACAGAAGATGTAGATAACTGTGTTCTTCTGATTAAAAAAATTGTGATTACAATTTATGAATCAGATAAACATACAATAAAAAAAAACCCACTTCCTTCTACCAATCTACCATCTTTAGGGATTTCTGGAAATATTAACCACCCCCGGCTCTGGTCTGAAGCTTATCAGCTGGCACCTTGATAAAAGCAAGGCTCAGATGACAAATCACTTCATTTTCTTCATCTCATACTCTTATAAACTCCAATAAATACACTCTCCACATCTCAAACTCTGACTCCTGACACTTTTTCACCTCCACATCGAGATCATTCATATTATTGATACTTGTTCCAGATGGAGGTCTCCATGATGCGATACACATGGGCAGCTATCTGCATCACCGTGTTAGTGATGTCAGGTAAGAAATCTCATTACGCTGAATTTTTGAGGTAAACAGTTACATTAGACCTGGCAATAACTCCTTAATGTTAAAATTCAATTCTGTGCAACATACATAGTCTGCACATTTGCAACTTTTGTTTATTTTTATTAGTTTTGGTCTAAGCTTGTAAGACTTACCTCATGAAGAGTTTATTAGAATTATAAAGAAAGCCTTTTAACTTACTTTTATGTAAAGATTTTAGCTCAACTGAAGAAACTACAACAAACTTAGATGCAATTGTCTTATTTATAATCTCAATGAAGATGAAGATCAAAATAATAAATGACATTAATATTTCCCCTACTAGTAAAGCTTTTTTCATTTTTACAATTCCTGATATTGATATTTCATATAGATTTAGATCTTTTATATTTACATAAGTTATTATATAACAAATAAAGCTAATATTTAAGAAAGAGGACAAGATAATCAACATAGTTTCCTTATAATGTTCTGTGTGTTGCACATGCAGTACACAGTGTGATGTGCCAAAGGTGTTTATTATCACATAATGTTTAGTGGAGGTAATTATTTTAACCCTGCATTTTTTTTTAACCTTGCAGATTCTCTTAATGGTATGAGTTTGGGGAAATCTGGGGGAAATAATGAGATTACGAGCCCTTCATTCAAGTACAAGCTCACCATGGACATCACCAACCAGATCTACAACGATTCCCTCCTCAACTCTGGTTCTCCTGATTATGAGATATTGTTCACGCAAGTTAAAGGCGCTGTGAGTTTTCCACTTTGGTTTTGCTCTTGATTAGGAAGTCTGTGCAAAAAAAGCAACGCTAATTGGAGTTGGGATCATTTTGGGATGAGAATTCTGGAAGTCTAAAAAATTGAAATAAAAGGCATACAATCTGGCTTCTGATCATCTTTTTATATTTAAATAATTATAAACACGTTGGCTGCAGTAAAAAAGTATTGTGGAATATTTGGAAAAAAAAAACCCCAAACCCTTGCATATAAACTTTAGTGCAAGTCATTAGTGCAATCAGCATCCAGAATAAATATGCAACATAGTCAACTGTGGCCAATCAAGTTCCATTCTCCATTTACGCACTTACCAGAAGAAAGCAGATTCAAAACCTCAGTGTGAAAGAAAGAAAACTTTAGATGTAAATGTTTTTCTATGCTTGATAATAAAAAGTAAGTCTGCAAAACAGGATTGATCGACTGTTGCTCTTACAGTCTGTAAACAGTTTGGCAGATGAGTTAGACAGACTAGCACAGCAGAAAGCTAATATCAAATACTATCAGTTAGCTACATTAGCTAGCTACATGCAATATGCTTCATATGTCCAAATTAAGCCGAATTTATTAGAGTTGAGTGTGGTGTCTGCATAATGTATGTTCAATAATGGATGTTTAATACAACTATGTATATTGTTAATGTTTTCACATTTTTAATGTACAATATCTTGTTTGGGAGCAAACAAAAATCTTCAAGGTGAAATATCTTGCATTTATCTTGCAAATCTAAAACTATTAAACAATATAAAAAACTATTAAATATGATCATTATGTGATCTAAGCAGGCTTAAAATGGTCTTTTCTGCTGGGTTTATCCCTTTTATTAGTTTCTTGAGATTGAGGGATTATTGTAACAACCTTATAAACCTTATAAAGTACCATATAAATCCAAACTGTATTCTGGTGAGTCTGTTCTTCTTTTGCAGCTCTACTCCATCTACGGCTGTAGCACTTGTAACACACACACATTTTATCAAGGAGTATCAGCAATGACCTTCAGGTATCACTCTAGTTCCTCATGTTGTGATAATATTTATTTTAAATAAATGTTTAATATTTATTTTAAAAGGACACAGGACTTTGTATGCATGCCTAAACACAAAGCAATTATGATTTCTCTTTCCGTTTCTTTAGTAATCAAACTGGAACCGTGCTTGTAAAGGCTACACTCGTGTTCCAGTCAAACCAAATCAATGCTGATGTGATCAAAAACCTGTTTATTAGAGCTATTTCAGGCAGTAATGAAATAAACGGCCTTAAAATCAACTCTGAATTCACACAAGGTAAGCATGCGTGATGATTTATCTAAAGTGCCTAGAGTAATTTTGACATACTGAGTATCATTAACATATAAATACTAACACTAATGCCTCCATACAGCCACATCAGGATCACCTCCTACAGCAACAAGTCCTACCACCACAACCACCACTACAGCCACCACTCGTTCTACCATCACAAACACTCATCCTTCTAATACAACCACCACTAGTCCGAATACTCGTCCCACCACTACAACCACCCCCACAACCATCACTCGTCCCACCACTACCACCACTCATCCCACTGCTACAGCCACCATTCGTCCCACCACTCAGCACATCACTACAACCACAACAACCACCCCTCGTCCCACCACTACCACTACTACAACCACCACTAGTCCTACCACTACCACCACCACAACCACCACTCGTCCCACTACTACAACGACCACCACAACCACCACTCGTCCCACTACTACAACCACCACCCGTCCTACTACCACCACCACTACAACCACCACTCGACACCACAATGCCGCCTCTTCCTTCTTTCATCAAAGTCCCATAACTCTGACTTCATTTCTCCGCTTTAGTTTTTCATTTTGCCTCTTTTTCCTCATCAGCAATTCTTTTTAATGTTGTAAACCTGATGTCATAATAACCAGGTCTATTGTATCAGTGAAATAATATTACACCCATCACATGTCCCACCACTACAACCACCACTCTTCCTACCACTCCAACCACCACTTATCCCACCTCTATAACCACCACTCATCCTTTCACTACAACCACAACTAGTCCTATAGCTACAATCATCATTTATTCTACCAGTGAAACTACCACTCATCCCACCATTACAACCAGCACTTATCCTACCAGTACAACCACCACTTGTCCCACTACATCATCCCACCACTATGACCACCACTACATCATCCCACCACTACAACCACCACTCTTCCTCCACAACCAGCACTCATCCCACCATTTATCCTAATACTACACCCTCAGGAGACAATAATGCCACTTCTTCTTCTTCATTTTTTCAGTGTCCTATCACTTAATATCTTTGGTATTACTGCTTCATTCATCTTGCTTTTCCTCATCAGCTATTCTTTTTAATTTGATAAAACTGCTTAACCAAGTATCATTATAACCAGGTACAGTGTGTAACTGAAATAATATTATGGTATACGTTTCATAAAACTAAAATGGAAATAATCATATTGCAAGCCTGTGTGAAACCTAGTAAATTGAATAAATGTTGTTACAGCATGATTATTTGAAAACATCTTGAGTGATTTTCTAAGGTATAGTTTCTTGATTTTTCTTCGGAATCTATTAAAAGCTGTTTTATTTTAACTAGTCTTATCTTCCCTTTATTGCCTATGTGTTTTTTTTTTTCATACTGCTTGTTAACCACATGCATTTACAGACTTGGGAATTGAAAAAAAAAAAACAACACCTAACATTTTCTCAAAAAATTTTCAACAAATATTTTCACACACCATTTTTCAGAAACCAGGTTTCTATGCTTACGGCCACTGTTGATACATAACCAACAGTCTATGAAACACCTGCAGCAATCACTTGCATGAATAGTTCACAAATTATGGTAGATCGGTGGATTTCCAGTGGATTGCCAATACTCATGTGGGTAATAATGGTATCAGTTGATTCTTACAAGCTTATTCTTTCAGTCATTACCATAGGGTGCGAACATAAAGATGGATCATGACTATAGACAAGGTTTGATTGTGGCCATAGGTGAAGTTAAGGTATATAGATTGACCGGTAAACAGACCGCTTCATCTGAAAACTTAATTCCTGATTTATCCACAGACCAGTTTGTCAAACTGATGCTCTCTTTTTCCATCACTCATGAATATGAACTTAAATTGGAGTTCATGTTGGAGGTCCATGATGGATGGTGCCAAGTGAACATAATCTGCAAATAACAGGGATATTACTTTTAGCCCCCATACTCCTTGATATGCTGTCCTTGGAAACGATAAACAGGAAAGTAGGCAAGACACAGTCTTGATGGAGTTTGAAATCCACCTTAAATGGTTTTGATTTAATGTCAAGAAAGTGGACACAACTCTTACTGTACTAATACAGCAAACCAGATATGCAATGGACTGGCATTCCTGGTGTTCCTAGGGATAGGCTCCGGATCCACCATGACCCTGACCAGGATTAAGCAGTTACTGGAAGTGAGAAAGAGAGAGTAATAATTACCTCAGCCAAAGAGATGGACTCCAAAGATGTCTGCCACTTTGTCCTGAAGAGAGGGCATGTCCACTAGGATTCCTCCATCCCTTAACAAACCTTTTGGTTTGTCTGGTAAATTGGTTTTAATAAATCCTGAAACCCTGCTCTTTTTAACCAACTGGACTTCTTGCAGAAACTGTGATGAATTTACTGGTTGCACAATTGCACTACTTGTCCTTATAGCGCACAATAATAGAAGGGATTTATTT
>CM074944.1:3192050-3206787 GCA_037576815.1 Pangasius larnaudii | reverse complement strand
CTCTCCGAAATAATACCAGTCAGTAGACCGACTACTCTAAATTGCTCCTGGGTGTGTGTGTGTGTGTGTGTGTGTGTCGGAGATGCTGTAGAAGGACAAAGTGCACTGAGATCACATCTGACCCTGCAGGACCAGAACCAGAAGGTCACTGTGGAGATGTGAAAAGACAACCATATCAGGAAGGGTGTGTTCATGAGTCAGACTTGATAGACAAAAATAAGAATTGCGCAATCTTTCTAAAGAAATAAATACACATGAACTTTTGTGATATTTGTGTTTATACTGTGATATTTGTGATAGTACTAGTCCTGAACTGAACAGTAAAACTGTATATATATGTGTGTGTGTGTGTGTGTGTATGTGTGTGTGAGAGAGAGAGAGAGAGAGAGAGAGAGAGAGATGCTGTAGAATGACAGAGTGCCGGCCACATACACTCCTGCTCTATTAGAGGATGAACAGACAGCAGGTATACAGTCTCAGTGCTGTTATTATTGTGCCAGACATTGACATAGTCATCAGAGTAAAACAGACTCCAGGATTTATCATTGTATCTAAAGACACTGTCTCTCTGTCCTTTTATGCTGATTCCTTTATATGACACTGATATATCAGCAAATCTGTCCCATTCAGCCTCCCAGTAACAACGTGCAGGCAGACACTCTCTACACAGAACCTGTTCAATGGAATAAAAAATCTAGAGATTTTATAGTGAAAGCTGCTGAACAGTGACTAGGGATTTGGGCCTCACTAGCAGTGTTGGTTCTAGACTTTTGGGGCCCTAACCAAAGCCCCTGTCAGGCCTAAAACAGTGCAGAGTAGTGTTGTCAAAAGTACCGGCACTTTGGTACCAATTCCATACTTTAATGTTAAAGCATAACGACAGTGGCTCAGTTCGGTTCCCACTGAAAGACGCTACTTTCAGACTATCCTGTGTGTATTTGTGTGTCTGTGAAGAGCGTCAAAAGTGCTTGAATGGGTTAAATAGCCTTCACGTGTCAATGATCACTCCATGTTTAAGGCCTTACAACTGATTTTAAATACTGATGAGTGTACTGAAAATAACTTAAACTTAATAGTCTTTCTGTGTTCTTTTGATCTATTTTTAAAAGTTTGCAGTCAAATCTAAAACTGTTGGATATTTTTTCTGACAAACAACAATAGATAATGTAGAAAAAAAAACTGTGCGTACTGTAATTCACATTTTTAAATTGCACTGTACAGCGTTTATTATAAGGGGGTAGAATCCGAAGCTCAGTACTCATTACTCATGAGTACTTATAAATAAGCTGCTCTTACTCAAGTAGTTTTTGTATGAGCATGCATGTAGTGGCATTAGTTACTCTCCATCCTCTGATGAGATCAGATGATGAGTGCAACATCATCAGTCCATAATGAACGGGTAACTGGAGAGTAAGAAAATACAAGAATGATCAAATATCCAAATTAAAACCAGGACTAAATGAACAACAATCTCAGGCTAAATTTTAAAAGCATTGATTAAACACACGCAGAGCCACACTGAACTGTATAATCATGACAGGTTTAATTAACTCATAGAGATGGAGAAATAATTTGCGTTCCTCCAAAGATCCACCAGAGCTGCGAGGCGCACGGCTCAAACAGACTCTCTAGCAGATGGATGAACTCACGCCTCGACTGGTCAGTTGAGCTAGAAGTTCAAATCTCTGATACTGTTACTATGGTTACCTGAATGCGGTCGTGACTTCAGCTGTCCATACATACAGATATGTATTGAATACTTTAATCTTCTGAATGAAAAAAAAAACCCGCACACATTGCAAGACTCACACGCTGTCGATCCCAAACACTGACTTGAATGCAGCCATCATTGACATTTGTGTTCCTGATAGATGCCTTTTAATTCTTGCCACTTTTTTTGTGTCAGGATTTTATATTAGTAAAAATTATTTTATGAGAAAATGTTTGAACGAAGCATTGAAAGATTATTGGCAGAAGTTGTGGTTGTTATTTATGGGCAAGTTAACTAAAGGATTATCAACTAATCAAAATAATCAACGGAGTAATCATAAATATAAACACTAGATTAATCAACTAATTATAAAAATAATCAATAGATTAATTAGTTAGTTAGAGGCCTAAAAAAGACATTACAGAGTGCGATTTCTGTTAGAATACAACTTCCTGTACAGCTGTTTTGTGGAAAGCACAATACAAACACGTGAAATGTGAACTGAATTAACACTCCGTGGGCTGAATGTCATCTGCTGAGGAGTGTAAGTGGACGGAGATGTCTGCGCATTTGCTGTGTCTCCGGGCACATGAGCGTTTATAGAGTTTGAATTATTCTTCATGGAAATCAAACCATTGTTCTGAAAGCTTTGTGCAGATGAGCATTTATGAGCGTCTACAGTCATTAATGTCAGAGATTTGTTTTTACTGAAAATGAAGTATACTTTTAAAAATTTGCAAATGCACTATAGGGTTTTTGTGTATATTTTTTATTGAGATTTTTGTTTTTGCATACATATACTCTTTAAGCTTAAGCATTTTAAGCATTTTAAGCTGCTCTAAATTTCAGAAGCACATATGAGAGTCTTTATTTTGATGTTAGATAGTTTGTAGGTTAGCAAGCGCTCATAGTACAATCACAATCAAATTGGCAAAGTCCTGCTTTAGCTATAATCATACCACACATTGTAAACCAACTATCACTGACATGATTTGCAACAGTAATCCCAGTTGTCTTCATAGTCCGTGTAGCACCACAGGTAATTGTTCCCATGGTTGCCACACTTGTGATTAGACCTGCAGGTTTGGCCATTCACAGCTGAGTAGCAGTCATCAGAAGTACAGCATTTGTCATAATTGTCTTTATCATCCGTGTAGCACCACATATAGTTTGATCCATATTTGGCACAGGCATTGTCACTGCGGCAGTACTTCCCGTTTTTAGCTTTACTTCTCCACAGCGGAGGGCTGCAGTAGCTCCAGCTGCCAGAGGTTACACCAGTATTACACCAGTAGTAGTCTTTGCCGTATGTTGCACATGGGTGATCATCCAAGCACTTCTCTCCTTTAAAAGTGACGAGTGAGTAGTGGGGTGAGCACTCGATCTGCGTCTGGCCTGAGTAACACATGTAGGTATTGAGATTGTCCTTGTACAGGCAGGGAGTGGAGCAGCAGGACTTGATTTCACCTTTTGCTTCACATTGACAGCTGTATCTAGAGATAAAGAAGCTCGAGCAGGGCGATCCATCAGCTGCAGTCTTCTGCTTCTCTGGGGCCAGCAGGCATTCGACAACATCCGACCCCCCTGATATGTCCCTTTTTCTGAGATCATTCCTTACTAGTGGTTTCACATTAGTTATAAGACAAGTGCTTCCAGAAGAAACCTTCAGATCCTTTACTACATCGTGGTAAGTGCTCATGCTGTCAAAGGCTAATTTTATTGTCATCTCACTCACCCTGAATTTCTTTTCAGGTATGATGTCACTGCTGACAAACTTTCTCAATGCGAGATAATTGTTTTGCATGCCTGAGCTCAATTGGACTCCTTGGTTCGATGGTAGATTGATTAATGTCTGAAATTTGGCCTTAACCTCATCTAATTTATTATTGTTACCAAAACAATCATCCACAAAAATCTTAATTTCTGAGTTCTGGCGATAGCGATTTTTTATTTGTGTGTTCAGGTTTGAGACGCTCGTCAGGCTTATGCTGCCTTCCGGCTTGTTTTCCCCCATATAGCCGAAGGAGAAAGACTTACTGTCATCATAGTGGTGCTGATAGCAGACGGCTGTCCAGATGTGAGAGGGCACCGTCACCCTTTCGGGCTCTTCAGAGATTTCACGTTGTGGTATCCGTAGATTCGCATTGGGTACTGTACCTGTGACAATGTAGGCCGTAGCAGCACCACCGTCACTTGTAAGCGTGTCTCTTAAGAAATTCCTCAAAGTTTTCTCCCACTTTCCCCATTGGTTACGGTTGAAGCATGCATCCATAGGTGCTGCATTGGTCAGCGTGAACGTAGCTATACGGCCTTCACTGCATTGGAAGCTGTTGGGGTTCAGGTGTCCGCGATCATATCCCGTTTCACTGTAGTCGTTGCTGATGGCTTGACTTCCTTTATAAGCGTTTTTAGTATTTTGAGTCTCACGGACCATATAGTATAGAGCTTGTTGTTCAGGTCTGGAAAGCTACAGAAGAAATATTATGTTAGATTGGTTAGTCTGATGTCTTATTATTTTTATTTTTTAACACTGTTATTTTATTTATTTACTTTATTTTATTTATTTATTTTTTGTAACACTAAGTAAGGTAACACTACAACAAAGTTTCATTAGTTAACTGCATTAGTAACATGAACTAATAATGAACTGCACTTCTACCATGTTTATTAATCTTTATTAATGTTCATTTCAACATTTACTAATACACTATTAACATTAAAAGTTATGAACAAACAATGAACATCTGTATTTTGTTAATTAACATTAACAAAGATTAACAAATACCATATCGAATGTATTGTTCTTGCTTTATCTTACTTTTTCAATGTTATAGTACAGTATAAGAACTTTCCATAAAGCACCATCAGTCTAATGTATTTTATATATTATTTGGAATGACAAAACACAATGGAATGCAGAGCTTAAACTGCAAATGAAAGTCTTTTGTTAGACAGTGAAGCACATGGTTACCTGTGGCTCTAAATGCCAGAAGCTTGGCCTTCCACTGTCGGTGAAGCATATAGGGTCAAATAAGTAGGCGCTGTAGAGAGGAATCTTGTGATGAACCGAGTACAGCGTAGCGTAATAAGGGCCTAAATTTGCTGTATACTGACAGATTTTCTTGGCATTCTGATCCATTCCCATCGGTTCTGTGGTTTTGTAGAAAATTTCTTTACAGTCAAAGTCATCAGCTACTTTTGCTTGAGCACTGAATGCTCTCAGCACAATACAGGTGAGCAGAGCCGAAACAAACATGTTGTGAAGCTGCTCTTGTGTTACAGAGCAGAGACACCACAAGTGCAGCGACTTTAAATACACAGTCAGAGTCAGAGATGCTGCTGTGGGTGTGACTGAAATTAACAAATGAGAAGAAAGGAGAAATATGATGGGAACTTCGTTTAATCATGTGTATGGGCCTCAGTAAGTTGTGCTCTTACTGCAGGCAGAGCTGTCAGTACAGCAAGCCTAGTCATCAGTGTACAAATTATGCAATGACTTTCAGGGGGTCGACTATTTTAAAGGAATTAAAGTTTTATAAGGGACTTTTTTTATAAAGTAATTCTACATTATTCAGTGTTCACGGTCTCTGTCAACAGTTACAGTAACAGAGTTTTGTCTTGCTTTAAAGCAAACTGTAATATTGCGCCACTATTTACCTCAGAAATGCTGAATGTCTGAAATCTAATTTTTAACAAACCAAAAAGTTTTATTTTTATTTCTATGATAAAGTGATCTATCTATCTATCTATCTATCTATCTATCTATCTATCTGTCTGTCTGCCATTGTCTGTCATTCTACTATCTATCTATCTATCTATCTATCTATCTATCTATCTATCTATCTGTCTGTCTGTCTGCCATTGTCTGTCATTCTACTATCTATCTATCTATCTATCTATCTATCTATCTATGCCATTCTGTCTGTTGTCCTACATTCTATCTATCTATCTATCTATCTATCAATCAATCAATCAATCAATCAATCAATCAATCAATCAATCTCTCTCTCTCTCTCTCTCTCTCTCTCTCTCTCTCTCTCTCTCTCTCTGTGTGCTATTCTGTCTGTCGTTCTACACGTAGCTCCAGTGACCAGCCACTGACCTGATATAATGAATAGACCACAAAGACAAAAGTTTTCAAAATCTGGGGAAAAAAAAAAAAGGATTTGATGTGGATGTTGTTATCACCTCTAATTATTTAATATCACTCCATCACCTCCATGATGTTGGCACTGTGTCCTGTGGCCATATGTCTTTAGCTGGCCTCTGAGTAACCCCACACCCTCACTGGTTTATCATCACCTCTTGTGGACAGAGAACAGACGCTCAGTCAGAGCAGAATTCACATCAGTGCTGTTTAAAGGGTTATCTCTTCACTGCCACAGCGACAGAATTTTGTCACAAAACCAGACCACCTACAGTTTTCCCATTTCTCCAGCATTCAAACTGCCAAAGCACTGATGTGGTTTTAAACTCATTCTGTCCTCTTTACATTTGAACACTCAGCGGAGACGAATGTCTAGGATAATGGCCAAAATGATCTTATTTTTAGATTTGCACTTTATTCTACTGAGATCTTATATGCAAAATGAGTTCAAAGTACCGAACATGCAGAGCTTAAAGACTTTTTGTGTGGATAAATGTCTCTAGGTTGGCAGCTATCTCTTTCAGTGTGCATATCCCTTTGCATAAGAGCATATTCGAAGATATTTTTGTCTTCAGAGGTACATTTACGTCCTTCCTTCCTTTCTTTTAGTTGCATCTATGTGATCAAAGACAAGAACAATGCAGAAAAGCATGACACAACTGCTAACCGGACTGTTGGCATGTGGACTGGAAAATGAGAAAAGAAGTTGTAAGTCTGGTTTTAATTTGCCAGAGTGATTCTGTCTAGTCTGGTTTGCAGAGCCACAGCGTCATGGTTCTCTACATTTTTTTTTTTTATTAATCGTCTAACATTAACCTCAGCTGTTTTGAGAGGATCAAGAGAGACCTTGGGGATAAATAATCAACATGATGATAGGGTCTGCTGAATCTAAAAACAATCATTATCTCTAAACTCTATTAGCAGGCTGTGCAGACCAAACAGATTTACACCAAATACTGATAATGAAGGAGCTTTTACTTTCTACTGGAAGGAATAATCCCTTTATGGGATTAAAAATAGGCAAATTCTTTCTTTTATGAAAATTACTCATTTTTCTTAAATTTTCAAATATTACATTGGAAAAACTACAGAAAATAAAACAAATCCACACACTTAGAACCACACTACACACCTTTTAGGTACTGTACTAATATATACCATTTAGGTACTAATATGTACACTTTTGGTACTAATATGTACCTTTAAGGTACCAATATGCACCTTTAGGGGTAAATAAGGTACAAAAATGCACCTTTTGAGAAAGTACTGCCCCGGCGACAGCTTTTGTACCTTTTCTTCTTAGAGTGTAGAGTGGTTTCTTATATAGTACTGTAGATGCATAACTAACACAACTAACTAATATGATTATATGGGCTCTAAGGCTTGATGTTAGTTGTTTGACTCGCACTTGGTGATGCAGACTAAAGCTTTGGTCTCTATTATGGTTGTGCATTCATTGGTTCTGGGAAAGATGCCTGTCGCCCCATACTGTGAATGTTTACTGTCAGTATCAGCATATTTCACTGGTGCAGTATGCTAGACTGCAATCTAATCTTTTTTCCAGGCTGAAATATAATAAATAGAAACACTTCTAAAATCTCACCGCATGGATTTTTATGTCATGACATCCATAATCACTCATTTTAGATCACGGATATCACTGTCTTTGAACCTTTTGCAGATTATTAGCTGATTATGGCTGTCTCTATGCTGCTGAATCCTTTGTCAACGCAATAAGATCAGACTCTGACTGAAAGTCCGGGTAAACTCTGGGTCTTCCTGTTTGGCTGAACAATGGCAGACGGGGGAAGTGCTTCAGAAACCTGTTTGAATACAGTCATTGTTTTTTTTTTTAGTTTGTTCGCTTACAGAAGCTTTCACTTCATCAAAATTGATCTCAAGATAGCGAGAAGTTAGGTGCACATGAATATGGGTTAGCTTAGGGCGCCCTCTAGTGGTAAATCAACACAGCGTAAGCAAGAAAGAGACATTGCTACAGCTGTTATACCTGTTTTTGCTGAATGACTGCTCTGTTGTGGCTAACAATGATGGAGTGCATCTGAAGTGTAAGTAAAATGGCATCAATCTCTCTTCCTTGGGTGGCCTTAAAAGCCCTTGTAAAATGAAGCCGGAATGCATCCTGCCCTGTCAGGTCCTCACTGTTTGTTCCTCACATACAGAGAAAATAACTTGAAATGACTCAATTAAGTGAAAATGACAGTGTTGTTATTTGTTGTTATGTTAATGAAAACTATTACATTTGTTAATTGAAATGAAGCTGAAATAAAATAAAACGTAAATATTAAATGAAATTAAAAATGTTGCCCTGGAAAGTAACTGAAATAAAATAAGGTCAAGTACTAAAATTGAAAACTGAAATAAAAATAAAGAATAAAATAACAAAAGCACATGAAAGCTGTTCGAATCTGATTTGAAAACAATCAAGTATTTCTGCTGTAATATTTTGAAATGGTTTATGTACGTTAGAATAATTCAGAATATGCAGTCTAAGAAGGATATGGGTGTAGAAGAATCTACTGTATAGTTACGCATAATGTGCACTGACCATTTGCCCCCTGACACCTCTGTCCAGTTCATATTGCTCAGATGAATATGATAGTTACGGATGCATGTGAACACACGCATGTTCAGCATTATAAAGACACAACTGAGGCTCTGTAAACTCCTGCCTATGTTTTTGCGTTTTTCCATCTTATCCAGACACCTGCAGCCCCTCACAGTCTCACAAACCTACCGACAGCAGCCCTTACCCTACACACACGACAGTATACAGCAGAACACTATATTCCCAATGATAAATCCAGTTTTAATCGCCATCTGATACATCCTCTATGAGAAAGCACTAGAAATGCTCGCCATCCCCCGCCATCCCGCATCAGCTGCTTTCATAGTCTCAAGTGTCCGGCAGAAACGGATATTCCTCGCGCTCGCTGGAGAGGCAGTCAGGGCTGGATGTATGAGGACACCAACAGCAGCAACCTTGACGAGGACTCATCTCCATCTCGCCAACAGGGGCACAAAGTATTCTCTGTACTCCTCATATGACTCTCCTCACTTACAGAGCAGCGCTTGCTGTTTTCAGTGCATCTCTAATGAACGCATGCATTCGCGTGCACCTCGCACTTCACAAAGAGTTGCCAGATGCACGCGCGTTACTGGTTTAAACGTTGCCGATGCGTCAACCAAAAGCAACGTCTATTTTAAAAAGTGAATGCGTGCAAACGGCGACATCATGTGCATCGTCATTGCTCGCTATACGCAGTGTGTAATGCATTTCAGAAATAAAATGGATCACCAAATGCGCGTTTTAAATGTTGGCAATGCATCAGCCAAATGCATGCCTTCAGAGCAATAGTGTATCTAACGTTACATACAACACAGAATGAATGCACTTGCATTTAAAAAGTGTTACCAAATGTTACTTAACTACTGAAATAGTTAAAATAGAGACGCATCCACAAAAAAGCAACGCCTTACTCTAATAAGCACGTGTGCTGTCATTGAATATTACACGCATGGAATAGAATTTTTTCAAGTGATTGTCAAACGTGCATGCACTACTGCTGAATATGTTTGCAATGCACCAAGCAAAAGTATTGCCTTATTCTAATAAATGCATGCAGAAAAAGTGCTTTGTCATAAAACATTGCATGTATGCACAACGCATATGCAAAAAGTTGCGTGTTTATATATTTAACATATTTGCAGTGCATCAACTAAAACCTATTCGTCAGTTTGTGTGTTGCATTATCATAATCAGTTCATTCCAGCACTTCATTACATGTTGCATTCCAGACAATAGTGAGGTTGTGTGCACCACCCTGAACATCCACCTTTCCCTATCCACCTCTAGTAACAAAATGGATAGACAGAGGTTATATGAGAAGGAAAGGAGGAAACACATGCACATCTATAGTTAACTATATCTGTGTTTGTGTCTCTGTAGAACACATAATCTGTTCAGTCCAAATAATGTACGCACACTGTGGTGGCATCTCTATACTGAAGTGAATTACTCCCCCTGCTGGATGGTTTAATTCCCTCACAGTGCATGGTGTAGCTGTAAAACTTCTCCCCAAAACCAAACAGCATTTACTGTTTTAAGGTTTTAACAAAATCATTTATTATTAAAAGAAATCATGGTTATAATTACAGTGCCACGGAAAAAGTATTTGCCCCCTTCCTGAGTTCCTTCATTTTTGCATATTTGTCACACTTCAATCATTCTTTCATATCTTTATATCTGCTTCGGAGGAAACTTAAACATATATATATATATATGTGTGTGTGTGTGTGTGTGTGTGTGGATATATTCCACCTAAACCTCCTGCATTAGCGAGAGGAAAGCACGTGCGCGGTGTTTACATCTCTCGGAGGCGCGTGACTTCCGGCTCCGCCCCCTTTCCTGCCGGTGCGGAAGTGGAATTCGGTGTGAGAGACTCGGCATCGCCCACGTGGTTAAGAAGAGACTTCGCTTTACTGTTAGTCGACAGAGAACACAAAACTATCGAGTTATTTCATAATATCTGGTGTGCTTTTTTATTGTTTTATTTATTTTATCATAGATGGAGAGTTAGCTGAAGTGTTAGCTTAGCAGGCTAATTAGCAGGTTTGCACTGGAGGGCCTAAAGGAGTTGAGCTGAGCATCGATCAGAGGTAAATAATAATAATAATAATTATTATTATTATTATTATTATTATTATAGATTTTATGAGCTATTGGATTGATGCTTTAGTTATGTCACAAGGTCAAAACTAACAGTTTTGTGGTTATAATTTTGGTTAAAATATGATATAGTTGTGTTATTATGTATATTATGCATATATTCATCCTTATAAATATATTATTGTATGCTGTGTTTATGTGTACATGCCTTATTATTTATTTATATAAAGTCATGTCATGATGTAATGTAATAAGAATGTTTTTAATATGTTATAGACTATAACAGGTTTTTTAAATATATAAACATGATACTTATAATTGATAATATTATAATGCTTGATATGAATCATGTGGTTTATCATCAGGATGTTTATCATCACTTTTATTTACTGATAAATTATAAAAAAAAATGAAATAATAAGCGAACAGTAGGTGAGGTTGACCAGCTGACATCACTTCCTGAGATATGTTTAAGCCTGATATAAACACTAAATTGTTTATACAACACAGAATTAAATTCTCAACTCAGTGTGTTAAACGCAAAGACATAAATATTTGACTTCACCCAGACAAAATAATGTATATTTATATATTGGCATTATATATTATAAATGGAATAATAATATAATTATTTTATTGTTATTATATTTTTCAAGCTAAGAAACACTTGAAGCTGCTGTATTTGCGTCTGGTGTTCAGGTCCATGTGAGGAGAGAGGTGTTGTGTGTTAAAATGGCTGTGTGTTTGTTAATGCTGTGTTTGTCGGTAGACGTCATGTCTGGAAGAGGTCGAGGCCGGAGTCTCTTCACCTTTAACGTGGACTGTCTGGGTTTCGGCAGAGGAGAGGCTTTACCCAGCAGCGCTCAGGCACCTTCACCGGTCTATCCTGTACGCATGGGTTTCACTTCATCACATTAATATTAATATATACACACAAATCTCCTGCAGATGACGCACAGTGAATGGAGTAATCTTATCCATAACAAGCCAAAGTAGTTGATACGATTAAGTTTTCTGTACGAAGTTATGACGTTTATTATTTAACATTTAAGGAAGGAGTCTCCAGTGTCAGTGTCCGTGTATTTCCTCACGTCCACGTGTTTATTTTCAGCCCATGCAGTTCAGGCCGGTTCCTCTGCAGACGGGAGAGGAGGTGGAGTACATGCTCGCGCTTAAACAGGAGCTCCGAGCCTCCAGCAAGAACCTGCCCTTCCACATCCAGCCCTCTGCACCTAAGAAAGGTAGAGATAGTAACGAAACGCGCACACAGCTAACAAAGGACTTCTAATGAAACAGATATTATTAAAACATTAATAAATACATAGAATAGACACATAATTACACATGCAGTAAAATGTTAGGTGGTGTTTTTATTGTAGGTTACACCACAGTGCCGTTGAATTCTCAAATCTGATTGGTTAGAGGAATTTATTTTCAGTTCCAGCAGTAGTGCAGGTTTATGTTAATATCACTCCTTCTAATACTTTTATCATTTCTATAGTAACAACATACACAGGGACTTGTACAGCGGAGGCTAAAACATAAACACATTTGAAAGTGTGTGTAATCGTTGATATGGTGAAGTTTTCTGTATTGAGACGTTTACGTTTTAGCAGTTATGGAAGGAGTCTCCAGTGTCAAAGCTTTGTAACAGTCAGAGGTAAAGCTCTAACTTTTTAAGGTTTTTGCAGTCACTTCTATTGTGTTGCTAAACACACGGGTGTAGCTATAGACGTCTCCCTGTTTTTTTTTTGTTGCTTTTGTTTTTTAAGTCATTTGCATGTAAATGTTGCCTGTATGGGTCTAAATGTCCAAACACAATAGGAAACTGTTTCTCAAGTCGTCACGGATCTCAATGGCTCAGTGATCGTTTCTGTTTTTTGTTTCAACAGACGTGGGGCGTTACTCTGATAAATACCAGACTGGAGAGGCCAAGCACGGCGAATGGACTCCAGGTAAGCAAGAATCCGGGCGTCAGATAATCAATGTTAATTTGTATTTCAAAGGTACGGCAGTTGAGCGCACGCGTAAATTGTGTTTGTATTCATGCATACCACTAATAATCATGAGTAAATTGTGTTTGTGTTTCAGACTGGAGTCGACTCCCTAAAGAGCTTTGCATCAAAGTTCAGAAGTTGCGCAAAGCCAGTGAGTGAATAAGTACATTATTAAAGACTGTGTTTAATAAAACCGCTGATGGTTTAGTAATGTTGCGGTAGACACGTTACACATGATACAGCTCACTGTGGCTACAAATTCAACCCCAAATATGTCTTTGTGTCTAACACACACACACGCACACACACACACACACACACACACACACACTGTTGTTTCTGTCCACAGAGACCAAACCTGTAGTCAAGAGCAAAAAGAAACCTGCTGCTCCCAAAGAACTCTTACAAAAACTGGAGGTAAAATATCATACTGTAACATGTCTGTGTTATAACCGTGGTGGTGTTATTAATATTTATACCACAGTGCTGTCAAATTCTGGATTCTGCTGTTGATTTTCTATAATAGCTGCTCAGAAAGTAGTTATAGCCGCAGGTTTATATTAATAAACGCATTCTAATACGTTATCGTTTCTATAGTAACAGCTTACACAGGGTCTTGTACAGCGGATGCACCACATAAAAGAGTTAAAAACACGTGTGGCTGTTGATATGGTGAAGTTTTCTGTAAGGAGATGTTTATTTAACATTTATGGAAGGAGTCTCTAGTGTCAGTGCTTTGTAACAGTCAGAGGTAAATTAGCATATTACTGTGGTGTAAGGGGAATAAAACACTTCAGGACATGCTGTTATAGGAAAATAATCAACTTGTAACAGGGTGGTAACAGTAACTCTGCTTCACATCAGGCCGCGTCACACCACCACCCCGTCAGTGATTATTTTCCTACAGCAGCACAACCCCAAGTGATTCCCCAAGTGATTCCTCAAGTGACTCCCAAATCAGCCCAATGACTCCCTATGCAGATGATGCAATAACAATGTAACTAAATAACGACATATTGATGCTCTTGTCCTGTTTTCTCAATCATATTTTTTGTTATTATTATTATCTATAATGATAGAAGACAGATCGACAGATTGATGAACAGATACAGTCAGCTCCAGAATTATTGGCACCCTTGGTAAAAATGGCAAAACAAAAGTATTTTTGGTTCATTAGTTTGACACTGAAACTATGTGAGAAATCGAATCTTTAACTGTCGTAAATTTCACAGATTAATAAGTGAATGCTGATAAATCCTGGCTGTAGGTGGTGACAGATTGATTCAAGGGTTGATAGACAGACAGATAAAGTGACAGATAGATGTCTTAATTCAGGCAAGCAAATATATATGACACTAAACATTTCACGTCTTAACAGAACCTGGAAAAGAAAGAGGAGGAGAACCAGTCCGGGGAAGAGGAGGACAAGGAGAAGAAGAAGACTGGAGAGGAAGAAGAAGAGCCTGATGATGCCGAGGAGTATAATGAAGAAGAGTTTGAAGAGGTGAGAAGTTTGGAGATGCGCTCGAGTGATCAACGCTGTAGATTTGTATTAGAATCACGTTTGTGTTTGTTACTGTAAAATGAATCAACCCCTTCTGACCAATCAGAATGGAGAATTCAAGTTTGATCTCAGACGCTCTTTAACATCACCAGCGCTGCTGTGTGTTGCAGGAGACGGACTACATCATGTCCTACTTTGACAACGGCGAGGGTTTTGGAGGAGACAGTGATGACGATATGGATGAAGCTACCTACTGAAAAACACAATTTTATACAATGACATTGTATTTATTTCTCATGTGCTGGAGATTTTTCATTTAGATGAGGGACTGTGCATGTGTGCGTGTGTGTGTGTGTGTGTGTGTGTGTGTGTGTGTGTGCGCGTGAGGAAGTGGTTATTAAAACACCATCATGGCGTCTGTAAATGATCACTGCATTCCTGTATTGTTTCTAACACACTCTTGTTGATTTCCCAGATATAAGCAGTAGAAGGGGAGGAGTGTGTAGTGTGGGAATGGATTATTCAAACAAAACACAGAACACAGCCAAAAAAACACATCCATAGAGAGTTTAAATTTGATCTAGAGGGCATGCTAATTCCTGTTAAATTGATATAAAAAGATGTAATTAATTCTTGTTCCATCAGAGGTGAGTACAAATGACATAAAACCCAATTTGCACTTATATATATA
>CM074944.1:3178378-3191950 GCA_037576815.1 Pangasius larnaudii | reverse complement strand
CTATCAAGGGCCTGCATTAAATAGTTTTTATCCTTAAACATCATGAACGAATGAATTATAGCACTTTATTTTGAGGCCTTGGTGTAGTAAGACAAAATTATTAAGACTTACAAAGCAAATATAGGAAGCCAATTCATTAGACAGTGTTATGAACGTAAACAACACCACTGTGCATTAGTGTGTAGTAATTTTGATTGACAGCTGTGGCTGCACATGCACGTACAAGCAGTAGAAGCTTATTTATGGATTTCATGACGTTCATACTCTAACAAAACCTATCACCATGACCTTTGTTCACAGTGCCAAGCGCTGCGCGCGCGTGTGTGTGTGTGTCTGTGTGTCTGTAACTTCCTCTGTATGTACATATGCATCATGTTGTTGTGGTGAGTTTGAAGAACACAGTGTACCACAAAGACCAAAATATCACTCATGCTTGTGTGCTCCATATTACCATGAGAGAATAAATCACACTCAGATACAAAAGCTTGTATTTGTATGACATACACAGATACACACAGCACATAGCACGTACACACGTATTATACTACTGCAGCTAACAGAAACAAAGTTGTGCACAACACTAGAACAGGAAACAGTCCAGATAATGTAACTGTTTTTGGATTAGAAAAATAATAAGATAAAAAGTAGAACTACGTCTTCCTCATTTTTTATGTAGCTGATCAGCCAGGACATGTTTTTTTTTTTTTTTAATTTTGCATGAAAGTTACAAAACTAATGTTGCTTAGATGTATGAACAGATGAGCTCTAGTTTAGCTAAATTATCAACAACATTTATCACCTCAAAATACATTAGTTGTCTCACTAACAATTGAAATAATTTAGTAAGAGTATTAATAAAAGTAAATTTGATACTCTATTATCATCTGAATCATTTTTAATCAAATCACAGTGATGCTGATTCTGCATCCAGCTTCATTCCCTTCACCAGTAGTAAATGACTCCATCAGGGTAAAGCGCTGCCAGGATTTTAATGTTTCTTGTTAGTTTTTTTTCGAAGCAATGCATGTTTTTTTTTTTTTTTTCTCACTGGAGAATTATCTGGCTGTGCTGGGCGCCTACCGATTTCAGCCTGAGATGTGTCTCTAAAATGGCTGACAAGAAGCACACGTCAACACAAACATGCATTCTGGACCATAACATAGCCATGAGGCTTTGGCTTAAACCATTATTTTCGATCATGTTCTACATATGTTCTAGGTTATTTGTACATTTTTAGGTGATATATTGTTAGTTTGGTTACTGTGTCCTGAAATCAGTAAAAATGATTTTTAAGGTTTTTGCATATGTGTGTTTATTTTATAGCAAAGGTCCAATAGTTGATTTTTTATTCCTTACTTGTACAAATAACCTGGAAGATATGTAGATGTGTAAAAATAAATGCATTAAGCCGTGGCCTTAACAAAAGTGTATTAAGTTGCTGAGTAGACTCGCTTGGAAAACTGACTTCTGGTCCGGAATGCTTCTTTGCTTTCGGAGTGCCTCTTGTCAGTCGTTTTATAGACACTACATGGGCCACCTAAGATCTTGGGGGCGGAGCTTCGTGAAGATGGGCAGGAATGATTCAAACATGGAACCCACCTAATCGTAAGCGACCTAAAAAAAGTCTAATCTTACCTAGTGCACCTTTAACCACAGTGCCTTAGAGACGAAAGGTGGCACAATAATGCAACACACACACACGTCTTGCAACGTGCCGAAATTCCTTTTGATTTGCATCTACAGCACTGTTTACAAGACATATTATCATGCAGCTTTTCTGAAATCAGTCCCCATACCTCTACACTGACATATACAGCAGCAAAATACCTGAACTGTTATGAGACACAGAGAATCGTTGAGAGGAAGTGAGTCTTCCTCTCATCTGATACTGATAGACAATTAGTGACATGAAATTTGCAGAAATGGTTTTAAAACAGATGCATTGGGTTCATAGAAAGGCCTCATTAGATATATAATATAAGATCAGGGATTGATGTTAAAAGTGTGAATTGGAGGATTTACTGATCAGGTTAGATGTACACAGGACCTTAATTAATGATTAATTGACATTAATGAGATGGGGATTTGATGACGTTTGTTGTACAACAAATAACAAATATTTAAATATAAAATGCAGCATGAAATATTTCTCTTGAACCTTGCTTTTAATTTGAAATGTATACATTAAATAATAAGAAATCCTATTGTTTATCAGGATGATTTAAAATCGAATGGATTTACTCTTACAGGAAAATGACACACATTTCACTTTTGATTAGAGGAGAAGGCGCATTTCACCATGTCCTGAAACTGCACATGTGAATTCCAGTAAACACGTCATGACGTCATGTGAAGAATGAGTGATCATATGTCGAAACGAGTTATATAAACATATAATGTGAGGGGGAAAAAATCATGACATTTTTAAATTAATAAATGAATCAGGTGAAAAAAAACAACAACTGAAAGTAAATAAAAAAAAGTAATCATGAAAATAATCACATATAAGAATTGATAAACTTTAAAATAAAATCACACATGAATGAAAATAAATAATGTGAATATTTTATGAAAAAATAATCAAGTGTCTAAAAAAAGTGTCTAAAAAAAAATGTGTGTACATTTCCCATGTGAATCATGTGATTACTGTCACTTGTGTGTAAGGGTAAAACAGCAGCGTACAGGAGAATTAAAATAAAAATGTGTTAAAGGAGTTAAAATGTGAGGGAAATGAGGCAGGAGCCCAGGCGAAGTACTGGAAAAGCACAGAGGAGGGAAGAGGCTGGAGAAAAAGGCCTTGAACAACCACCATGGATTAATTTTCATACCATTCCAGTACCACTGGTTCGTCCTGCACCGTGGCCTTATTATTAAAAGGAGCTAATTTTCATTTTCTTCTTTTATATCCAGAGTAACTCATGGGCGAGGCAGAATTCTCAACGTAGAGCAACGTAAGACTATTAAAAATAAGCTTGACTGAATAAAACAGAATTGTTGCGAAACGTCTCAGCTGTCTGATTACACCACTAACATGGAGCTGAATGCAAAATTATACACAATCAGCAACTTCCTCTAATAGACAGTTTGTTCAGAACTTCCTCTAATAGACATTTTGGTAACAAGTCACATTTTTTCCCTGATTTTCTGCCTTATTTAGTCTTGGCCAATTCCCACCCACCAGTTAGGTCTCTCCTATCACGCAACAGCTACCAGTCGGATGGGTGAAGGCATCACATGCTTCCTCTGAGACACATGAAGCCAGCCGATTCCAGCTTGTCAAACTGGGGCTAATGTTGCATCATGGGGTGGCGTAACACACTCGTAGGAAAGCACTATCCTTCCTTGGCCTGAGTCACTGTGATTGATAAACATCCAATAGCAAGCTGTACATAATTACTTAACTATTTATAAACGAGCCATAACCACGTGTAACACGCAGTCAAGCCAGCACACAATTAGTTCACTAACTTGACATTTCTAGTTTATATCTGGAATTCTATGAACTTGTGAACGTTCTCTACTGCTGAGCTTATACAATTATTTGCATAATTACATATACATTATCATTTCTTTAATTACAGTTTGCAGGAAGCCCTGAGAGACCTGCCCTACAACCAAACACATGAAAAAAAAACATCCATTATGAGTGTTTGAGTACTCTCAGTGCTATGCAGAAGGCATGTCCTGATTTTACCAAGTCACGCTGCCCTAAAGACAACAACCAGCACCAGCCAATCAAAATCCTAGCTAGCCTACATTCAATAGCTTTCATAGTAGCAAGCTAAGTGAGCAGCTAGCCAGCCAATATTTGCTAACTATAGCAGAAACCTAAAGTTATCTTACTATGAGTATGTAATAGAAGAATAATAAACCAATAAACTGTAGAAAAAAAATCACTGAATCCAACAACTCAGTGCCAATAAATTGTTTTCAGATTCTGAGAATATTCATTGACTTGTGTTCTATTAACTTGCTTATACAGTATGTATATAAGTATTTTGTGAGAGACGTAGCATAGTATCCAATCTGTGTAATCATTAACTTTAAGTCTATGCTCATGGAGGCATGCACCCAGTAGGCCCGGCTGGTAATCCATCCCTCTTCCGGTGTATTTCCTGTTTTAGTCTGCCAAAGGAAGTGTGACTGGGGAGTAGCTGCTGCCACAGTTTCCTTTATTTGAGTACAAAGCTGGACTCTGCCCCAATGCTACAATTCATGTCCAGTTTGTTCCAAACACTAGAACATACAAAATTTATAACTATTACCCATAATGCATTAAAAGCATGCTGTATTCTAGCCCTAATGTTGAGAAATGGCAGCAAGTGGCAAGTCAGCATTCAAACACAATATTCAAGCGAGTGTGTAATGATATAAAGCATAAATTAGGCTCTTTAGGCTATTACCTACCATGCTGTACACATTGTTCAGGGCTTCAAATTCAAATTCAAATTTTATTGGTCACATACACAACCATACACAGTATGATGCACAATGAAATGCTATTTTTTACTGTCTGTGACATAAGAATAGAATTTATATAAACCGGAATTTACTTCTATACATGTAGGAAAGGAAAAATATAAAAATATAAAAATATGATATGAGATACAGTGGAAGAAACAACATGACTGTGTTTTGAATAAGGTGCAGATATGTACAGTTGTTTGTGCAATATATGGCGTGCAATATCAGACTGGTTGAGGGCCCAAATGGCCAGTGGGTAGAAGCTCCTCCTCTTTCTCTCTGTGTTGGCCTTCAGGGAGCGGAAGCACTTCCCTGACTGGAACAGAGAGAAGAGTCCATTGTTCGGATGGCTGAGGTCCTTCACTGTCTTCCTGGCCTTGGTCCAACACTGCTTGCTGTAGATAGACTGCAAGTCAGGGAGCTCACTGCAGATGGTGCGCTCAGCTGATCACCCTCTGGAGAGCCCGCCTATCCTGCTTGGTGCTGTTCCCAAACCAGGCTGTGATGCTTCCCTTCAGAACGCTCTCGATGTTGCAAGTGTCAAAGTTCCTTAGTACCTTGGAGGGCAGTTTAAAGTCCCTTAAGACACTAATGGGCCTTCTTCACCAGGGTGTTAATGTGACAGGAACATGACAGGTCCTGTGTGATGTGAACACCAATATCAGAAACTGTCCACTCTCTCCACTGGGGCCCCATTGAGCTTAAGGGGTTGGTAGCTCCTCTCCTGCTTCGTGCTGCAGTCCACTATCAGCTCCTTTGTCTTTCTGACATTCAGGAGGAGGTTGTTCTCCTGGCACCAGATCTCCAGGCTTTTAACTTCCTCTAGGTAGGCCTTCTTGTTATTATCAGATATCAGGCCCCCCAAGACAGTGTCAGCAAACTTGACAATGGGGGTGAGTCGGAAGTGGCCACACAGCCATAAGTGTACAATGAGTACATCAGGGGGCTCAGGACACAACCCTGGGGGCTCCAGTGCTGAGGGTGAGGGAGGGTGAGACATGATTGCCCACCCATACTGCTAGTGGTCTGTCTGTGGTCTGTCTGTCAGGTCCTCCACCTTGGTGATGAGTTTGAAGGGATTTATAGTGTTAAATACTGAAGTGTAGTCAACAAAGGGCATTTTAATGTAATTTCCTTTCCTGATGTCCAGATGGCTCAGGGCTGTGTGTAGGAGGTGTGCGATGGCATTCTCTGTAGTGCGATTGGGATGCTATGTCAATTGTTACGGGTCCAGGGTGTCAGGTAATGAACAGGTGATGAAGTATCTAACCAGCCTTTCAAAGCACTTCATCACCACTGAGGTCAGGGCTACTGGGCGATAGTCGCTGTGGCAGGCAGGCTGGGTTTTCTTTGGGGCAGGAATGATAATGGCCTGTTTGAAGCATGCGGGGATCACCGACTGTGCCAGGGCTTGGTCCGGGGTTAGTGCATAAAATGTATTTGTAATTAGCACTCCAAATATCAATACAAAATGTCAATCCAATAAATAAGACAAGAGCATGGGAACAATTTATAAGGGCTTATGGAGTGTATAAGACCAAAATATCTAACAAAAGCTTTTAATTAAGAAGGAAAAGAGCAAACGCAGTGGAATATTTACCCTACCTCTTGGAGGAGCAACTAAAAGTAGATAGTCTAAGTACACATTGTCTAATTAAAGTACAGATTGCGCAAAATGACAGACGGCAGAACCTTAAATTCAGGTTTTGTTTGTTTCAGTGAAAGGGCAAATAGAGCATTATTGACTTTAAAAATATTTTAAATCACATATTCCACTGCCTTTCTGCCTTTCTGCCAAGTATGGGTGTAATAGTTTGCCCCACACCATTATTATTATGCCATTGATGAGACCTTGTGATATAATGCATTGGTTAAATTTGATAGTTTCAAAGTTGAGCTAATGATAGGTATTAGATTTTAGTCCTCCCATCTGATATCAGCACCAATATTAGTTTTTTTGTACCTTTATACATTATAATGAATTTTAATAATATCAAACGCTGGCGTTTGGGACACAGCGTCGGTCTCATGTCAGGATAATAACGCAGCTGTAGGTCCTGCTGTACGCTTTCTTCGTTTGCTTGTCTTAGAGTTATCACTTCCTCTTGCACTGTGCTGTGCTTGTGACTCAGGTTCAGATCTTCAACACAATGCCTGTACTATTTCAATAAACAGTGCAGTTAATACGGCTGCTCACATTTCCCGAGTCAATAAACCATCTGCTTCAGACTTCCTTACAATCGCAAGCCACCTCTTCACTGCCCATGTCTTCAGATTTTTATATGGATGCATTTGTAATATTTTTAAATTTTAAAATCCTGGCCACATCATATATTCATCTCAATTATGACATACTAATACATGACATTAACAATGATGATGGAAATGGAGCTTCATAGGCCCTTCTCATACTCAGGCCTAGTCCTGATGGCAGGACTTTATTTATTTATTTTTGTTACTTTCATTTTTTAAATTTCACTTTCATGTCACTCTCAGGGTTGAGATCAGAAGAACCAGCCTAAAACCCTAAACTCTTAACCCCAAACCTAAGGCTAACTTTACCATAATTCTAACTATAATGCTAACTTTAGCCCTAAATCCTAGCCCTAATCACTAAACCATATAAACCTGGTTTATCTATGGTTATGCTATCACACATTAATAAGAAATAGACAAGAACAAAAACAATAATCTGAGTTCAGTCATAACACAGAGTCAAGGCCTGTAGGCCGAGTCTGTACTTTATCGCGTGTTTTCTCTACTACATGTTTGACTTTCCAGCATGTTTATATTTTGCTGCTGTTTTAGAGTAAAACTGTGAAGATTACCAAAACCAAAACATAAGAAAACCTGAGGAGGGAAGTAGAAATTTACAAAAACTTGGGAAGTCATATGCTATCAATCAGGGCCTAGAGCACCAGCTTTATGCAGGAGGAACCACCCCATCCTTATATGGCCTTCTCTCTCAATCTACCCGTGTAATCTGTTAAATACAGCATTGCCCAGTAGTTCTTGGCCTCCTTAGTGGAAAACATAGCACACCACACCCAGAGCCCTGAGCTCCAGCCTGGAAATGGATGAGACAATGATGTCCTGCGACATTGTTCCAGTGTTTACACGCACACCAAACCATTTCTGAACAGAACAGGAGCTCTGCAACCTTTTACCTACTAACCCATCACACACTTACCTACAGTGCCAACTGGCTGTGCCATGGCCTGGCCTGGTACCATGTTTATCTTACAATGTCACAGGTGTGATTTATGCACAGTGTGTAAACTGCAGGGATTTCTTACCATGCTGTAGAACTGATTCAGTTGCAAGTTCAGATGCTAAGACTTACTACTACAAGGTATTAATAATAAAAAAAAAAAGCCAAAGTAATCTTTCTTCAGTCTCACAAACACTCTATCAGCAATCAATCAACCCACAAGACAAGAGCTCTGTTTTTCTAATCTCACTCTCACCTGTTCCCAAGGAAAAAAAATTTCAACCTCTCTACTCCTGCTATTATAGTTACTTGCTTGCAATATTTACTCCAGCACTTTCTGGAGATGGAGGAATGAATGTGATAAAAATGTTCTGCGGTGCCTTCCAAGCAACCCACCACATCCAACACACTCCTGTGTTAATGAACATGAATAATGGCCTTTATTTGTCCTGCAACCTTCAGGTCTGGCCTCCGCATTGTGATAAAACCCATACGATCCTGTGAATTTTTGTTGGGTCCTGCATGATTCCAGTCCTGATGCACACCTGTACTCCAGGACCTATTACACATCACGTCTCTCTCTCAGCATAGGTAATGTGGAGCTGATGGGTTGTGCAAAAGTGAACCATTTTAGTGAGCTGGCAAGCTGTCGTAGTCTCTGCAGTTTCTCTTCCAGTACTGCAGGTGGCACTGTTAAAATTTCACGACACTTCAGGAAGAAGATTGCCGCCCCTTAAAGACATCCATCTGGAATTAATCGGCTTGAGCACAGCTTGTTTATTAACTACCAGTCACAGGCTTAGTCGGGTAGCTTGTTTGTTTGTGGAGTTCATCCACTTGCCATGTGCACGACACAGTGAGTAAAGCCTCGACAATATATCCGTTTGGCACATTTACTGCACATTTATTCATTTGCTTTCTTTAGTGACAGTGTGGCCTAAGAAAGCATCGAAGTTGGAAATTTAATTTGTAGCCTGTTTGTGTATGGCTTTTAACTGTGGTTTGGCATGTTCTTTGATAGTCAAGTCAAGTCAAGGGGCTTTATTGTCATTTCAACCATATTCAGCTAGTTAGTACACAGTGAAACGAAACGACGTTCCTCCAGGACCATGGTGCTACATAAAACAACACAGAACAACACAGAACTACAAGCGACTACATATTTTTTACATAAAGTGCACGAGCAGACACCACAAGACAGTACAATCACTACCAAAACAGGACAATAGGCACAGTAAGATACAATGCAGCGTCGACTAGTACACAGTTCTAGTAAGAAAGTGAATCAGATATAACAGTAGTGCGAAAGAGTAACAATATAAGTTGCTGTAAATGTAAACATTAGGGGTAGCAGCCAGGTAGAGAGTATAAAAAATTATATACAATATTTGATGCTCTTGATAGTCCCTCTGTAGAATATGATGAGGATGGTGGGTGGGAGATAGGCTTTCCTCAGCCTTCGCAGAAAGTAGAGACACTGATGGTCTTTCTTGGTTATGGAGCTGGTGTTGAGGGCCCAGGTGAGGTTCTCCGCCAGGTGAACACCAAGAAATTTGGTGTTCTTGACAATCTCGACAGAGGAGCTGCTGAGGTTCAGTGGAAAGTTTTCACTTTTTGCTCTCCTGAAGTCAACAACCATCTCTTTAATTTTGTCCATGTTCAGAGACAGGTTGTTCAGCTTTCCAGTCGGGTGCTGAGGAATGATTGTGTTGAATGATGAACTGAAGTCTATCAATGGCCTTTGAACTGTCTTTTTTGTCTGGTGGGTGACAGCCAGATGGAGGATGCTGGTGATGGCATCATCCGTTGAGCGGTTGGGAAGATACACGAATTGCAGGGGATCCAGTGAGGGGGAAGCAGGGTCTTGATGTGCCTCATGACGAGCCTCTTGAAGCACTTCATGATGATGGGTGTGAGTGCAGCGGTACGGTAGTCGTTGCGGCAGGACACTGAAGACTTCTTCGGTATGGGGGCGATAGTGGTGGTCTTGAGGCGCGTTGAAACGACGAAAGTAGGTGTTGAAGATGTCAGTGAAAACATCCACCAGCTGGAATGCACATCCCCTGAGCACTCTGCCAGGAATGTTGCCTGGTCCCGCAGCCTTCCATGGGTTAATTCTGTGTAGAGTTTTCCTCACATCAGCCGTGGTTAGACACAGCACCTAGTCATTGGGAGGAGACACGTGGCGGTGGTGGTGGTGGTCTTCCTCGCCGTCTCGTCATTCTGTGCATCGAACTGAGCGTAAAGGTTGTTCTGTGCATCTGGAAGGGAGGCATCACTGTCACAGGCAGGTGGTGTTGTCCTGTAGGTGGTGATGGCCTGGATGCCCTGCCACATGTGCCACGTGAAGCATTCATCATTTCCTGAAGTGTTTTTTTTTTTTTGCTTTAAATATGGAAAAGACAACTAGTTGATTACTTTTTGAGTTACTTGCAGACTAGTAAAAATTCCTTGTTGTGTAACTACTACCAGCTTTAAGAGAGGGGACCACCCCATGCTAATATGGTCTTCTCTCTCAGGTGTACTATCAGCAGTATCGACTCAATGTGACTTACAGCAGTAGTGCTTGGCCCTCTTAGTGGAAAACATGGCACGCCATATCCAGAACTCTGAAATCCAGCCTGAAAAAGGATGGGACTGTGGTGTCATGTGACATTGTTCCAGTGTTTACATGTATGCCAATTACCTACATACCTACAGTGGCATCCAACTGTTTCAGACCATGTTTATCTCGCAATGAATGCAATTACGCCATATTGTTCGTGGAAGCCAAACAAATGCCCTGTACATATGATGAAGTAAGACCTTTACTCCTGCTCCCTCACTCTCTCTCTCCTTCTCTCACTTTGCTCATCCAGAGTCTTTTTATAGCAATGCCCTCAATGTGACAGGGACCCATTACAATAACCTTAGTGCTATATAAGTGTTATTTAAATATGCAGTGATACACATATAAGTCTCATTGATGGCTGCTTGTGGTATTAGATAAATTTGTTCAAATGACATGTATCTATCAGTAGCTCAGCAATGTTGCTAGTACTGTTGAGCAATGCACTATATCACGAGATCTCATCAAGGGCATAATAAAAATGATGTGAAACTATCGCATACACACTTAAAGACAGAGCAGCAGCTGTACTCATGATTTCTGTTTTTTTTTTTTTTAAGGTTGCAAGTTCATAATGCTTTAATGACTTCATGTCATGGTTCCTCTGAATAGCAAACAGAAAAAAAATGGGGGAAAATGTTTTTGTCATCTGTCCTTATGTGTAATTTGTACTTTGATTGGACAAAATGTGTACTTTTAGTTTCACTACCAAATGCATTTTGGGGGGGGGGGGAAAGGATGAATGAGTAAATAATCCACCTCGTTCACCTTCATGACTCTGTTTCACACACACACACACACACACCCACACCCACACACACACACACACACACACACACACACTCAATCACTGCTGATGATGTGTGTGGAAAAACAGATCAAATCCAGGGGGTGTGTCACTCTGTGTATTCACCTAAACTGACCATCACTGCATGGATCTATAGCTAGAAAGAAATCAGCACCAGCCTCGATTCTCGCGTCTTTGTACTATTTTGCGTATTTTTCTTACGATGGTTGGTGGAGCTCGTTTCCACAAAAATGAAAAACAAGTCTTCTTTTAACAGCAAATATTCTGCAAAAAAGAGCAACCTCATTTCGATCTGGTTTATCTTTGAAAACCAGGGAGCCTCACTTACACCTGATGCCCCTGCACTGGCTTTCAATTTGCCCTGTCTGTTTTCTTTCCTAGTGCTCTTTTCTGTTTTTTTCTTTTCTCCGAACTCGACTGAGAACATTCCGATCTCAGCCTTCGAGGGAGGAGTGTGTTTGCACACTTATGTTCCTATAGCTTTCTCCTGTGCCTGCACGTCTGCACGCCCCTACAGTACACGTACATACACAAACACACACACGTTCCTGTACCTGATCACGTCTTGCATGCCCTCCTGTCCTGGAGCTGTTGTGAACGAAGTCACAGAACACAAACAGCAGGCATTACGTAATATTTTATCTGTTTTTTATTTTCTCAACTGTAATGTTTATGTCTCTGTTACAGTTCCTGAGGTCATGATATGAAAATAAAGACACTGTAGTGGATAGACAGGGTGGATAAAGATTCCCTACACCTGCTTACAGTTTGCATTTGCTCAAAATGTTGTGGGATTTGGATATTTAAACCTTAACACGTACGAAATCTTGCTGAACCAGAATCTATTTGTATACGCATATTAGCTTTATTGTGGTTTTGGGTCCATTAGCATACATTTTCTGCAGAATTCTGCACACGTTCTTGTTTGATTGCTTGCGCATGACCTTCATTTTATTTCATGTGAGATGTTTCTCAAATCCTCAAGGTGTCGTAGGCGGTGCAAGTGCTCATGTGTGTTGGTGTTCTCACTTAAGCAGCAGCTGTTTTAAGAAATGTATCATATGTTAGGACACAAAACACAGGAAGTAGAAAGAAGTTGCACAGCAGCATCTTAAACTGTTGGTTATACACAGTGTTATAATTAAATACTGAGAATTGCTCAAAAATAGAGTGTAAATGTAGCAAACATGACGATGTTGAATGAAATCAACACAAGTACGTAGCATGGCCAATAGCCAAAGTTCACATTTTTGTACATAATACTATAAGTTATGTAAGGAATAAAACACATTATTTTGCAAATATTATTAAAATATTATGCAAATATTACATTAAAATATTTTGCAACACATTATTTTCAGCAGGTGTTTTATACCTCTTAAAACATCTGCTTATTTTTTTTTTTTTAATTAAAGAACTTTTTTAATTAAAGAACTTTCCTGTGTTTACTGTTATAAAGCTCTGACACTGGAGACTCCTTCCATAAGCGCTATGTCTCCTCACAAAAAACTTCACCATGTCAACAATTATACACGTTTTTTTTTTAATCTGATTAATTTTTTTTTATACTGTCTGCCATACAGTAAGTTGTTACTATAGAAACAATAAGTTATTTTTAAGACCATGTTAATATACGTAAACCTTGAAGCTTAAAAGTATTTTGATGCGTGCTGCCTTCAGCCACTAAGATTAACATCGTATGAACAGTTATATATATTTATATATATATATATATATATATATATATATATATATATATATATATATATATAAAAAAGTTAAATAAAATAACTACCCAGAAGTCTTGTTAGGACAGATTCTAGGGTCTAAGTCTGTGATGTTTCTCAAAATAAATAAATAAATAAATAAAAAGGCTAGTGCTGTAGTAAGAAACCTAATCAGATGACAGTAGGTTACATATAGACAGTGGTTTCTCTATTTGGTGTCTGAAGATGTGAAAATCCACGCTCAGCAAAAATATCAAATTTCCCACCGGAAACCATACACACCCCTGAGACGTGCATCACACACACACACACTTCTGAACAGCCTGTACCCTACAAAGAGGAGGTTTTATCCGGCCTGTGGTTTCACATCAGTTACACAAAGAGGAAACTGCTCTTTAAAGTAAACTGTTTCGAGTCATACTGGCCTGGAGGAAAGATGAGCATGTGCTCGCTGCATGAACACGGCATGGCCAAGCCCATCAGCCAATCAGAGTGCGAGTGATCATGTTGAAGCACCAATCAGAGAGCGTTTCTGTATCTAATGACACAATAGCATGTTGTTGTGTCTGTGAAAGCAGAAAAGAATGAGACGTGCAGAGGGGGAAAAAAAATGTGTCACTGAAGGCAAGAGAGAGAGAGACACACACAGAGTGAGACAGAGAATGAGAGAGAGAGAATGAGACAGACAGAGAGAATGAGAGAGAGTGAGACAGACAGAGAGAATGAGAGAGAATGAGACAGACAGAGAGAAAGA
>CM074944.1:3085531-3101528 GCA_037576815.1 Pangasius larnaudii | reverse complement strand
TATAGCAGTGATTCTTTACTCTACAGCAGTGATTTTATCTCTATAGCAGTCATTCTTTACTCTACAGCAGTGATTTTATCTCTATAGCAGTCATTCTTTACTCTACAGCAGTGATTTTTACATTATAGCCGTGATATGTACATTATAGCAACTATAAACAGTCATTCTCGTGTCAGAAAAACTTACAGCTTTTCCTCTGACTGCTACAAAGTGCTGACACCAGAGACTCCTTCCATAAATGTTAAATAAAAGTGTCCTCACAGAAAACAACACAATTACTGAAATGAATTAGCTGTTGCTGTAGAAATGATAATGCATTAGAACAAGTGCATTTTTATTATTTATTTATTTAAATTTTTTTTACTGAAGCAATGTATCATAAATTATACTGTTTTAACTACAGTAATATATTTATAGTGATTTTACACCACTTTACAATTTATAACAAGGAATAACATTATATACTTTTTATATACAGTATATATTATATACTTAATGCATCACTCACTTTACATATTACCATTTAAACATTTATAATGTTTTCTAATTCCCGAATGAAAGGCGCTTGATGATAAACAGGTCCTCAAAACAGTAGTGCATTACTCTACAAAGTAATTATAACATTTGATTATGAGAGTTTATATGCTATACGTTTTGTATGTGTGTTTATAAAGTTACCAGATTACAAAAAAATGATGAATGAATGATGAATGAAGGTTGAACTGCGATCCAGTGGCAGTTCCATTCCTCCTGAAGTCATGGAAAAAAACGTCACATGCAAAAACACCTGAAAGCGTATTAACGTATACCAATCAAATAACTATTCATAAAAGAATTCATAGAAATCAGCCTGGATGTTATTGCGGAAGGTGTAAGGTTTCTCATGCTGATGCATTAAACACGCTTAGTTCACGTATAAAAATCAGGCCAGCACTGCAACAGGCAAAGCCATTCACTGAGACTTCAGCGAGATCCGACAAAGTTTCTTCAGAGCGATTTGGCAAAATGGCTAGAGGTAAGGCTTTGACCTGGTGTTACATTACGACTGTGGCATTTCAGTGAGGAAATAAGGATCTTAATGTGTCACTGAACTACAGGTATTGCTGTTTTTAAGACAAAGACTGCACTGGGCTTGAATTGTTTCAGAATTACTTTTACCATGATTAGGTATAATCAATTTTCACTCTTTATGGCCCATGTTTATGAACGTAAAACGAGTCTAGTGGTGGATTAGAAAAGCAAACACTGTTATTTTGTGCTTTATTCCTTAAATATTAATTCTAAACTAATTCACCAGTGAAGTATCCTCACAGTCCACACTTGTATCAGCGAATGTACGCTAATCTACTGCTTTTCTTCATTTTCAGTGTTGGTGGTGCTCTCTGTGGTGGTGGCGAGTTTGTTCTTTAGTCAAGGCGCGACATTCGAGAACCAGCGGCTCTTCAACAACGCAGTCATCCGTGTGCAACACCTTCATCAGCTGGCTGCCAAGATGATGGATGACTTTGTAAGTTGCCTTCATCTGATTTAAGCCTGGCTTACAGCTAAAAACTGTGTTCGTTTAGTTAAGTCTGCTTCATCCACTAGCTAATTTGCTTGTTGTATTGCAAATATAAAGGAGGAAGCTCTGTTACCTGAAGAACGCAAACAGCTGAGCAAGATTTTCCCCCTGTCTTTCTGCAACTCGGACTCCATCGAAGCTCCTGCAGGCAAGGACGAGACCCAGAAAAGCTCTGTAAGTCGCAAGGCTGCTTCAGGAAACAGGCAGTTTCAGTATATTGCATTCAATGTAATATTATATTAATGTACAGATACAGACAAACAGATCCCTAGTTTATTCATGCGATAGGGAAATTGGTGATTTAATGCTTATTAGCTATGACACAAATGATTTAAAGGTGCAATTTGTAATATTTAAAAAGTGCGTCAATACTCATAACAATCATATCATTTCAAAGATGCCTTAGAGTGGTACAGAAGAAATGGTTCTTTAAGGATTCTTTACAGGTTCACTGGAAAATTAAGGGTTCTACTTTAACCTTGAAGCTTAAAACGCTCCCCAACAGTGGCAACCAAAAACCATTAAGCGTTCTCTAAGATTTTGTCTCTGAGAGGAGCCATGCAATGCGAGGCATCTTTGTTTAAAGCTTCTGTTTACATTTTTCTGGTCCAGAAACAAGCTCCACCCAAAGCCAAAACCAAGCTGCACAGCTTTGCCTATTTTTCCGTAAAAAGGCAACTTAAGAGGCAAACTAATTTCTGGCAGAAGAGGTCAGATCAACTGGGGAGAAAAAAGGGGAAGGCTTGTCGATGTTTTCATTGCTCTAAAAAAAAAAATCACAAACCGCTCCTTTAAGTTTAGCATAGTATATAATGAAGTGTGGTAATATTTATAAGGAAGTAATGTTTCCTTGCTTGCCTTGTAAATCATGCTCTAGTCTCACACTAAAGATCGTTTATAAGCAAACATGCACGTCAGTGAGACAGAATACTGCTTCTCATCTCCATGAACTTTAAATGAGTATGTTTTTTTTTATAAGGTGCTGAAATTGCTGCACACCTCCTACCGTCTGATCGAGTCGTGGGAGTTCCCCAGCAAGAACCTCGGCAACCCCAACCACATCTCCGAGAAGCTGGCTGACCTGAAAATGGGCATCGGCGTGCTTATCGAGGTGAGCAATAGATCAGTAACTGCACTAACAGAGTGTAACAGAATCTAATGTTTAATACATTTTACTAGTACAGATTTTCTTCTATTTACATCAGATGTGATTTGCTTGAGTGACTCGTCGGTTATATTACATTGATACCACAGTGTTGGTGATGACATCACACTTCGTGGGCGATTATTTTCCCATAACAGAATGTTCTGTGGTGTTTCATTCCTTACTTAGCGTACTTCAACATAGTTTTAGTGCACTGTGATCACGGATATGCAGTCAGTTATGTGTAACCTGACGACATTAGTGAACATTTCAGTGTAGTGTGGTGTAGCATTTATTTACTGACATGGCAGCACAGTAACGTCTGCCTCTAAAAAAGGGGCAAAGTTTGAACACTCGTTTGAGTCACTCTCGCACGCTCAACAGGGATGTGTGGACGGACAAACCAGCCTGGACGAGAACGACTCTCTGGCTCCGCCCTTCGAGGATTTCTACCAGACCTTGAGCGAGGGAAACCTGAGGAAGAGCTTCCGTCTGCTGTCCTGCTTCAAGAAGGACATGCACAAAGTGGAGACCTATCTCAGCGTGGCCAAGTGCAGGAGATCCCTGGATTCCAACTGCACCCTGTAGGGGGCGAGAGAGCACAATTTAGCCACAGCCTGTGATCTCAGACAGATTTTGTGTTTAATTTTTTTTTTTTAATCTGTTTTTAGCAGAGTCCAGGCCTGGCTAAATGTATCAGCCTCTTTCTCTGGTTTCACTTCTGACTTCATGTATCTCACCTAGGAGAACTCCTCCATTCACATTTTTAGCAGATTTCTCTGTCTCGGCAACTTAAAGGTTGTGAAACAGGACCAATTTCACAGTGGTGCTATGCAAATTCGGCTTTATATCAAATAATGACCAAAAAAAAAACAACTAGGTCTGTTTTATCTCTTTTAACTTATTGGCTATAAATTGGATAATCTGCTGTAACAATCGTGTTAACTTTGGAATGGATGAGTACGCTCCTGGCCAGTGAATATGAACTGTTCAACGTTTATATTTTCATATCAAAACCTATACTTATTATTCAGCATTGACTAGTTCTGTGTGTAAATCTGTCATTGTTTTTGTGGATTTCCAATAAAGCTAATCTCTGCATTAAGAGCTGATTATTTGTGAGGTTTTTTTCCATGCTTTTTCCAAGTCTAGGAAAGACTTTTTTTTTTTTTAAAAAGACTTCTGAACAAAATGAGATTCCAGTTATTTATGCACAATAAAAACCCTGCAGTAGATGATTACTAAATAATGCCATAGATGAACTTGCAGCCTTAAAACTGCATTGTGCTTCTGGCTCCGATTTTTTTTTTTTTAATTTTATACCGCAAGCACTGATGAATTGTCAAATCTGACTGGTCAGAAGGTGTTTAATATTCTGAAACACCAGCTCTGTGAGTAGCGCAGCTACAAAACACAGGTTTACATTCGTTAATTAATAAAAAGACTGTCATCTGTTAATTGACAGCGTTAATAGACATTAATTGAAAAGACATTGTTGTTTGTTATTGAAAACATTTAACACAATCGTTGATACGCTGATGGTTTCTGTAAGGAGACATTTATTTAACATTTATGGAAGGAGTCTCCAGTGTCAGCATTTTCACCCTGGGAAAGTCTTCACCACAGACGAGTTTGCGTTTTGCAGTTTCTTGGTATCGGTACTAGTAGCTACGGTTCTTTTTTTTTTTTTTTTGTCTTATTAACTTCAAAAGAGAAAAGAAAAAGAAGCCGGCAAGGGAACAACTGTTTCTAGCTGCTGTAACGTAAACGAGAACAGAAATGAATTAGTTTTGTGGGCCTCCCACAACATTCAGCAAAACTATAAACAGATAACGTTCTTTAATAAATAAAGATGGATGCTTCGATCTACTTTCTAGCATCACGTCTGTATAAAAATCTTAGACACACCAGGACGCACACAAGGAGACACCAGATGTTTTTGTGTTTAATGATGCTGCGTGAACCGACATGGGATGGAATACTTTATTCTTTAGTGCAGTAACCAGTTACGCATATTTATATACATTTACTTCCGTACACAATAATCACTTAAAAAAACAACAAAAAAAACAAAAAAAAAAACAAAAGCACAAGACAATGTAACATGCTTCTCAAGTAACCACTAAATTAAAACCAGTAATAAATACACACACACACACACACACTCACGCTTGCTCTCTCACACGAGTTTTCAGTACCAAAACATTAAGCAGTAAAGAAACAATAAATACAACACAACATGGGTGGCTGTTATAGAATGTAACATCCTTAAAAATAGTCACTCCTTAATTCACACTGCGTTATAAATAATCTGCTCTAACTGCAAAATCGTACTACGCCTTTAAATCTGAATTAAGAGCCCCGGCAGCTCGTATGTAATGTACCGTCTGGATAATTATGCAGCCTTTCCACCGACATCAGGATGATTCGATACTTAATAAATCTCTTGAAGCATCCGAACCGTCTAACTTCCCCAGTACCAGTGTACGTTTAACACCTCTCCCAAACAGCGCTCTCTCCCACTCTGCCGAGTGTGTATCCCAAACCCTTTTCCTCTCCGGGAAAAGGTCAGAAATGAACTATTTGGCGGACGCGACGCGTCATACAAGTGAGGCGTGATTCAGTCCAAGCTTACAGATGAACAGTTAAGGGGATAAGGGTCTCGCTCAAGGGGCCCGACGGTGGCCCTCTGTCAGTCTTGGGATTTGAAATCAAAACCATCCGGTCATCTTAACCAGTGCACACCCACTTTAACCGCTTAAGCGAAACCAGATACAGGAAACTGCACAGTGGAGGGGAGACAGCGTCACCAGAACTGCTCTGAAGCTCTCGGAAAGGTCGCGGGTAAGGGCAGGTGTCCAAAAACATTCAGACTTTCCCTTGCCAGGGAGAGTGAAGAAGCAAAGGCAAAGCGGGTTGTAATGAGAATTAACAAAGCAAAAGAGAATCATCGTCGCTGGTTTCTGTTCTGGCCGTGGCCTCTAGGCACGCGTCAGGAATCTGGGCCGTGTGAACCATCCCGCAGTGTTCGCAGGGCCCGTCCCGAATCGCTGGCCTGCCTCGAAGCGAGGGAGCGGCGGAGGGGGCGTCCGAGGTGTCGGTTAAAGGAACCAGGAGCTCGACGTCTTCGTCGTCGTCTTCTTCACTTGCTGTTCCGTTCTGCATCTGTCTCAGAGGGCTCCGGTTCTGCTGCGCGAACCGAGATCCGAGGGACATCCGGACCCAGCGCAGCCCGCGCGCCACAAACGAACCACGCCCGTTGTGAGGCGGGGCCACTATATCGTCGCTCTCGGCTACAGCCTGTGGGGCGGCGCTTGCAGAAACAGACACGACAGTGGCGGCTGGAGGGGTTTTGTGAGGCAGAAGAGAAGCAGACGCTCCGCCCACCGCCCCCTGCTGTTCACTTTCCGAATCATCCGAGTCCAGTCGCTCCGAAATGTGGGAGGAGCTTCCAACACCGTTAGCCCCACTTCCTGAGTCTGACTCCACCCCTGCGCCAGAGGACACCAGTGCTAAGGAGGCGGAATGGCGAGAGCGCGTGAAGTTGAAGAGCCGGCGCCAGACGTTGCCGTGGCGACCAGAGGAAGGGAGGCGGATGGAAGTGAAGCCGAGCTGAGAGCGAACGGCCAGCCGGAGATTCTCCAACACGGAAGCCTGAGGGAGACGACAAACATTTTTACAGAAGTAATAATGGAGCTTTGGAAAAGTTCATTAAATGTTTAGGCTGAAGCAAAAATAAATCAATCTACACAAGGTTAGGAAGGCTAAAAATGTAAAAAAAAAATATTTTTAAATACCAGGCTAAACAATAAACACAAATTTAAAAAATGACAATTTTACGAAATAATATTTTTTGGAATGTCTAAAGAGGGTAAAAAAAAAAAACAGAGGTCTTACCTGGTTGCCAGAACAGACGGGGAAATCCTCCACAGGGGGGATTAAACCCTGAGCGATAAGCTGACCATATGAGGGCGGAGCTTCTCTCCTCAGTAACTCCGCCTCCACTCTGGACAACTGTGTCTCAAAAGACCTGAAATAAAAGAAAGGAAATAACGAATGGGCTAGAGAAAATCGACACGATCATAAATAAATCAGTGAACACACTGAAGCTTTGACGTAATATGTTTCTCTTTTAGTTTTATTGACCTGCGCTCGAAGCTCCTGAGAGAGTAGAGTTTGCAGGTGCAGCCGAGCGCGATGACGAGCAGCAGACCGCACACCAGGCTGCCGATAACCGCGGCAGCGATGACCCGTGTCGGCACGGCGACGGGGCACGCGTCCTCGTCGCTGGCATCGCCGCAGTCGTCCTGCGCATCGCACACCCAGCTCTCGAACACGCAGCGCCCGTTCCTGCAGTGGAAGTTCCCGGGCTGGCAGAAAGCGCAGTTCTTCTCGTCGGAGCCGTTGGGGCAGCGGTTCTGGTAGTTGCAGCGGTCGGACCGCGGGTAGCACGCACCGTTTCTCGAGCACGGGAACTCGTCTTCGCCGCATCCGCTGCAGTTTAGCTCGTCTCTGCCATTGGCGCAGTGCCAGTATCCATCGCAGCGCTGCTGTTCGGTGTAACACCCCCAGTTTCCCCCACATGGCATCTCCCAGGGCAAACAAAACCCTTCGACCTGATACGTGGCGTTAAATCCGCGCGCTGTGTTGATCTTGTCTGCGTAAAAGTGCACCCGGAGCTGCCCTGACGACGAAATTATAGTTATGGCAGAAGTGCGTGAATCGAGGGCTGTCAGAACGCGAAGGAGGCGTCTAGGCTCCGCCTCCAAGCCGTCATACACTTTCACAAAATCTCCATAGTAACCAGTTCCATCCAATTTGAAATCCAGGAAGCGCAGGACGACCCGGCGGCGATCGCCTGTATCGATCAGCCACGTGCAGTCGCTACCTGGGGGATAGAAATCTGGATAATTCGGAGAGTTAAAAGTGCCATAGAAGTTTTGAAGGCGAAGCTCAGAACACGCGGGGGTGTCGCAGTCGATTTCGTCACTCAGATCCTGGCAATCGATGGCGCCGTCACAGCGGAGGGAAGAGGGGAGGCAGGTGAGGACCCGGGTGTAGCGTGACACGCAGGGGAACTGATCGAATGAGCAAGGCTGGAAGGAGAAAAAAGATGAAGAAGAGGAAGGAGGGTTGGGATGAATGCACATCTCCTCGTCCGAGTTGTCTCCACACTCGTCCATCGTGTTGCACCTCCATGACTGGGGGACGCACTTCCCGTTCGCGCAGTGGAACTGGTCCGACTCGCAGCTCGCCTCCTCTGACTTTCCTGAGGAAAGAAAAAAAAAAAAACAGAGAGAGTACTTTAGAAGAAACGAGACTGAGTAAAGGAGGACTAAGCAATTCTTTACCACTGAAATCACCCATCGGTATTATGAGCGCTGTGTTTGAAACATGCAACGGAGGACCAATTCAGTCCACCAAAAAGCTTCCCTTCGCCCAAAACAAGCACTGTGAAATACGAGGAATAAATAAATAAATAAATAAATAAATAAATAAATAAAATCACCAGTACTACATCTATCATAAGAATTTCAAGTTATATTAGAGTTATAGAGTGCTGTTGTTTGATCTCATTTTTGTTTTGTGTTATGATTTATCATACATTTGTATAAGCATTTTATCTTCTTGTTAGGATTATCGTGTTGCCGTGTGAGTGTTGAATAAAGTCAAAAGAACAAGTGAATTCACAGCATCGAGACAACAAAAGTGGATTTATCTTTGAATGTAGCTTTAAAGATTGGGCTTGAGATAGAGGATTGTTCAGTAAAGATCAGCCGAGTCCTTGTAAGTAGACAGCTTAAAATATAGCCTGAAGAATAGTCAGAGATTTACCCGAGCGCTGTTGAGAGCCAAGAACAATCCATGCCTGCTCGTCCACGGACAAGAACAATCTTTTAGAAACCACCGAGCGCTCGCACAGATCAATGCCATATGAACTTAATCAGCTGTGACTCTGCCACTAATAATAGAACAAATCATTACATGTGCTGTCAGACTGGGAGCTAGCAACCAAACCCTTTTTTTTTTTTGGTAAAGTAATAGTTTTGGACAATAATCTACGGAGCAAAATGTAATAACAACGTAAACTGTAGCCAGAATTGTTAGAAAAAAACACATTAACAAAATAAAGGAGGGGGAAAAAAACTATTTCGTGAAAGCAAACACAGACAGTGAGACTAAAGCCAGAACAGAGGGGATTTGCGATGCGATTACGCAACGCAGCCTGCCGAGTGCCTCCTTTATCCGCGTGTTTATAAATAGCGGTGTTTATTTTCTGCGCTACCTGTGATGTAAGAGAGCCTGAAGCCCTTGCCGGTGAGAGTGTCGTCCGAGTGGAATTTAATCCACACGTGGTCCTGAGAGGAGATGTACGGAGCCGGGATGGACGAACCGCACGCTCGGTAACCGTCCAGGTTCTTGTAGGTGCCGATGGAGATCCAGTCCAGTCCGCAGCGGTGTGAGCTCTGGATCTCAAAGTCCTGAAAACTGGACATGAAAAAAAAAAAACCTGTGTAATCTGGAAGCTGAGAGTAAGGGATTAAACGCTCAGTGTTGTGCTGTTAGAGGAAAATAATCAACGACAGCGTGCTGTGATGAAGCGGCGTTACTGTTACCACCCTGGAGTTGATTATTTCCCAGTAACAGCACGTCGTGAGATGTTTTATTCCTCTTAAAACCACGGCAACTCGCCGACGATTATCATTTTGATTTATTAAATAAACACGTCATACTTTTTATCCATTTACAGTCGCGTTTGACGTCCCTGTTCTCGCTTACGTTATAGTAGCTATAAACAGTCGTTCCTTCACCAGCCTCTCTTTTTTTTCCCCCCCACACAAAAACAGCTTATGTTAAAGCTCACGGCTTTTCATTACAAAGCACTCACACTGGAGACTCCTTCCATAAACGCTAAATAAATGTCTCCTCACAGACACGGTTTTTGATCCGTTTACGTGGCTTGTCTGCTGTACAAGTCCCTGTGAGTGCACTGTTGCTATAGAAACAATAACGTGTCAGAACCTGCGATTTGCAGATGCACTACTGTCAGAGCTGCTGTTATAGAAAATTAATCAACCCCTTCATGGCACAAACGTATCTAATCTAAAACACGTTACTTCCATGTGTGTGTGTGTGTGTGTGTGTGTGTGTGTGTGTGTGTGTGTGTGTGTGTGTGTGCTTAGTTTTATACTGATGGTCGTTCACAGTCTAAACACACTGTACTAAAAATGCTTTTCTGCTCGTGGGCTCTTAAAGTTGTTCACAGTCTGCGCACCACAAAAATCACACCCTGTGGGGAAAGGAGAGTGTGTGTATTTCTGTGCTGGTTACCATGGATACCAACAGAACATCGCTACTGCTGATGTGGATGGCCTCAAAGTGACCGAACAGGAAAACAACGTTGTGTAATGTATGAATGGTCAGTTTCCTGATGTACTGCGCTCTGTTACGCTTATTTCTACATTTTACGTGCTTTTACGGTTTGGAGAAAGGAGCGTTATAAAGCGCTGATTATTTTATAAACCTAAGTAATTAAAAGACGTCCTGTGCAAACGCCGGCACAAGGTACTATCACGTGAAATGTAAAACCCTGCGTCATCATCATCATCGTTAGGGTTCTCATAATACTCATAAAGCTCTTTATGCCAGTGAATGATTTTATACTAATGTGTGATATTACAGAGGATTACTGCTGATAAATACATGTTAAAGGAAATGAGTTATGATGCATGTTATGATAGATATGGTGTTGATGCTGCTATGCTGTATTATAGAACTGTGTGTGTGTGTGTGTGTGTGTATATAAAGTGTGTTTAGTTTTAGGTGTGTGTGTGCCTCAGGGTGACAATTTCTGTTTGAAACACAGATGGTAAGATGTTACAGTCTGTGGCATACCACAAGTGTGTTAATGCTTTTGGTAAGATGTTACTGTGTGTGTGTGTGTGTGTGTGTGTGTGTGTGTGTGTGTGTGTGTGTGAGAATGTCTGTTTGGGTGTCTGTTTGGGTGTCTGTTTGGGTGTGTCCCTACCTCAGGATTTTTGTTTTGAAAAGTAATTGTGTTAGTGCCTTTAGAAAGACATTATAGTAGTTTGAGTGTGTGTGTGTTAAAGTGTGTTCTGGTGTGTCTATAACCCAAGGTGACATACTACAAGTGTGTTAATGCCTTTGGTAAGATGTTACTGTGTGTGTGTGTATACCTCAGGGTGATGATTTCTGTTTTGAAAGTATTTGTTTTAGTGCCTTTAGAAAGACATTATAGTAGTTTGATTGTGTGTGTGTGTGTGTATGTATACCTCAGGGTGATGATTTCTGTTTTGAAACATACTACAAGTGTTAATGCTTTTAGAAAGAAAGAGAGAGACAGTGTGTGAGAGTGTGTGTGTGTGTCTTGGTACCTGATGGTGATGATTTCTCCAGGATTTGCTCGGATGTTCCAGCTGCAGTTGATGCGAGACGGATATTCAAAAGGCCACCCAGGACTGGTGATCACACCGCTGGAGGCCCTGATCTGCTCCACCACATCTCCACAGGCTACACACACACACACACACACACACACACACACACACACAGATTGTTAATACTTCCCAATTTATCACAAATAATGATTCTAGTTGTTGGGGGTTTTTTGCTCTTAGTAAGGTTACAGAACTCACCGTTAGAGATCCCTGACACGTAGACATTATCACCGTGCTGTGAGCAGACTGCTTTATCTGGTAAACAGAATAAAACAAATAAATAAATAAAAACATCTAAATCAGGGAAAATGATACATGATCATCTGGAAAGTCAGAGAAGCTGCTCTGGTGAAGGCTTGAGATGCTACAGATTTCTGTGGTGGCAAAATAAAACCTTTCACATGGGGAAATTCTGACCTCAGGGACTAAAGCTGCGTTCACGACAACTGGGAAATTTCCAACTCGCTGGTAATTTCCAACTACTTCCCACTTCCTGGGCGTACACATGCACTTAGCCATCTGAAGTCGGAAAGAAAACAAATCCTCGAAAACAGTCTTCTATCGCGGTCTACAAAGTATCAGCCAGTATTCCGCGATTTCAAATATAATCAGAAACTCAGACACGGCTTAAAAACCTTAAACCACGCCGTTGTTTCTTCTTCTTCCTTTTCACTCTTATGAACGCGGACGTCGCCAAATCGCAGCTCGGAGCTCTAGAAAATCTCCGCCTTTGTTTTAAGTAGGAAGTCGGAGAGACGATCGAACGGAAATTTCCTACTGGGAAGTCGGAAAACATCCCAACTCCCGCCTGGTCACGAACGCAGCAAAAACTATTAAAAACATTTCACACCCCTTCGGTACTGATTTAATCGAGTCACGTGGCTTTACCACACATTTTTAAAAGATTACAAACTGTTGAAGAAATGGTTTCATTTGACGAGATTTGGACAGAAACGTCGCGCACGATCTGATCAAAGGCACGAGCTGACAAGATTAAAAAAAAAGGTCAGTTGTGATGCTAACATCACTGACGAGAAAATCCTAGCGAGGGGGGAAAAAAATAAATCCGACTACAACTAAATCCGGACGAGACTTTTTCCTCCTTTTTTTCTGATGTGCATCAAGCAACAGTGAAAAAAAATAATAGTGAGGCACAAATCCGGTGTGACACGATTTAATAATCTGCATCTTCTCTTTTTTTTTTTTAACTGAACAAGGAGACTACAGTCATATCGTTCGGATTTCTATTGGCTCACAAGACGGAGGATTGCGAACTCAAAGTTCACCGTGAATAAAGCCCTATTCCGGCGGGATTAGTTTATCAATAAAATGACCAGTGGAGCTGTGAGTTTCTAGCGTGTTGTATTTTCTGTGAACCCAGATCTCTGCGTCACGTGGTCACGTGGTCACGCTCCATTCGCAGCAAGAAGAGAAGAGACGCTGGCTCTTATTTCAGTTTGGGGAGAAAAAGGCTCGGGCAACGATTTTTAAAAACATAATCCATAAATCTCAAAGTATCAAGAAGCAACTGTTCTTCATATTGTGGTTCAGGAAGTGCTTAACATCTGGGGAAGGCCGCCGGCGCACGCGCCACGAGACCGAATACGACGAGCAGCAGCAGCAGTTAAGCATCTCTTCCCCCCTCGACGTGAGGCGACTTCTGGCGCGTGTATCCGAGTGCGGCGGGAAACGGCAGGCCTGTAATTTGCTCCGAGGAGGACGGAGGAGGACGGAGGAGGACGCTGACACGGACAGGAATAAAGTCACGGAGGGAATCAGAGGCTGTGAAACAGGAAACTACCCCTGCAAATTCTGTACATTTAATCCTGTCTGAATACGGCTAAAATCTACACAAAGTCAAAGTGACCACTAACAGGAGCAAACGCTTACTTTCATGTCCCCGCGTCCTGAGCTGGCTTTTCAGCTTAGTGGATTGTTTTTGTTTTTGTTTTTTTTGCATTTCTCCTACTGTTGTTTTAGCTAAAGGAGAAAATCTTGGCTTTCAGGCGTCTCCTGTAAAGGCGTAAATACTAAGGCTAAACCGTAGATGTTGACTTTGTTGCTCTAATTTTTTTTTTTTCCCCCACTTAATAACACACAGTTAATATTTGTTGACCCTTTTTGTTTTCCTAAAAAACATTCTTCCTACATTCTTCCTCAAAAACAAGATGATCTACAGGCCATTTCCACTTAAAAACACTAATGTGATGACGGTTTGTGATCTTTCCAGGGAACGGAATAATCCTCGTGTGGGCCGTGATGCAGATGGAGCTGGACGCCGCGGTCTGGATCTAAAAACAAAATCCGTATCTATTAATAACGTCTGCGGGGAAAACGTAACTCCTTCATGCTCAGTGTCCACACTCGGGGAACGGGTTTACGAGGCTGGGTTGTTGTTTTTTTTTTTAAGTAAAATATAATCATCTCCGAGTCACTTTAACCTTCAACTTAAATCATTCTCCCGACTTCTGTTGCTTTCTAGAGCCGCATGTCTCTGGTAACATCTTTACAAACTTTCTACTTAAAAAAACAAAACAAAATTAAATTACAAAAGATTTTGCACCAGACTCCAGTGAACCTTTTATTTTTTTACTTATTTTTTTACTTCAGAAATCAGGCGTGCGCTTCTACACATCGTCACTGACGTCACAACACGCTTCTCTTTCACGTTTCTATTTAAACATCGTTTACTAACAAATCTATAAAATGATAGCAATGGGCTGATGTGGTGTTAAAAATGTTGTACTTAACCTTTAGATATTGCAAAATATCATTTTGGGGGGAAAAAAAAAACCACCACCCCCCCCAAAGTCTTTACTGCAGCAAACCTCAATGTCATGAGACGTCTCTTATATCGGAGAAATGTCTTTAAGCATCCTGATATATTTTATTGGCACTTTGCTCAACGCGACACGTCAAGAATATCGATCATATTGGTTATGAAGATGTGATATTTTCTAGTTCTGAATGTTAAAAATATTGGTTTATAAACAAATCTGCAAACTTTAAAAAATAAATAAATAAATAAATAAAAAAGTACAATGTTTTATCCTTTTTTTTTTTTAGCTCATGGTATTCCTACAGCCGCAAGCTTTTGAATATAAGTGATAATTAAGAAAACTGATACACACACACACACACACACACACACATATATATATATATATATAGTGTGTGTGTGTGTGTAAAAAATGTGGAAATAATTTAAATCATTTGTGCATATGAAAGGGTTAAAGACGCAGATGATCTAGTTGATCTTTAGAGATCTACTCTACATGTTTAAATAAAGTAGAGAGAGATAGTGCAATGTGTGTGTGTGTGTGTGTGTGTGTGTGTGTGTGTGTGTGTGTGTGTCAGTCAGTGAACAATAGAGGCTCTTTGTTCCTGTGACTTCAGCTTCAGTCCATCCAGCTGTGTGTTAACTAACACACACACACACACACACACACACACACACACACACACACACAGAGGACCATCTGTCCTGGAATAAAGCTCATTGAAACCCTTCCTGATTGTGATTTAAAGCTTCAGTACTCACTGAGGAAGACCACGCTGAGGATGAAGAGTGACTGTGTCCATGAGGAAATCTTCTTCAAGCCCCAAGCGCAGGCCATAATACCACTCTTCCCCCTCTGCTTTATACCTGCCTGAGCTCCTTAACTTTTATTTCATAGGAAATCTGACACACTTTGATTTGAAGGACGGCTTCAGAAACGTAAATGAACACTAAAGCGAGCTGCTTAAGTCGACATGCTGCTAAATAAAATGACTTTAAAGTGCTGGGAGGTTAGACAGAGTGTACTGTACTTTAAACCGAGCTGTACACTTACCACAGCTCTCAAATAAATAACAATAATAATAATAATATTAATGATATCAATAATAATAAATAAATAAATACATACATAAATAAGTAAATAAATAGTAACCAAAGCTAACTCTAGCTATTCTAAATTACTCGTAAAATGGCTGGCGTGACATCCCAGCCAGAATTAATGTTAGTTAGACGAATGAATTAAAGCTTAAATTCAGTTTAAACGTTAAAGAAATAAACAAAAACAAGAAAGTGAAAAAAAATCCTGGTTGTCTTAGCGATAAGCTAACGCTGCTAGCTTGAACTATATTAGCCGCCGAGCTACATGCAAAACAAACAACAGAAATGAAAAACGGGCAGCCGTGTAAAAAACAAACAAACAAACAGAAATATCTCTAAAATAAAACACAATTATAACCTAGTTATTTAATTCTATATTTAGGCGCTGTTAGCTAACCAGCTAGCGTCAACTAGCCCGTTTCTTTTTCTTTCAGCTGCTAGCTGAAGTAGCGCAGGGTTAAAACACTGAGCTGTGTAAAGCAGAAAAAAATTAAATCCGTTATGTTTTACAAAAAAATTCAGCAACAACAACAACAACAAAGACAGTCCGTTATCCGTGGTTCTGATCCAAACAAAGAGCCGGTGACATTGTCGAGCCCGAGCTAAACCCCAGTGCGTGTTGTTACATCCGGGTACTTCATCCTGGACGCGTCCCAATCCGTTCACTCCTACTCTTGTCGTGTGCTTGTCGCAACTATGGCGCCTAACATCATGGCCGCCATTACGGAAATTTCTTTTTGGTGAGCAAAACTCAAGATGCTTCATGTTCATGAGTGTTTATGAGGGAAAAGTCGATATGAAATTGTCAGTATATAATACTTTTTATGGCCAAACGTTTGTGGACACCTGACCATTACACCCATATGTGGTTCTACACAATTTCTCTTCACTGGAACTAAGAGGCTCAAACCTGCTCCAGCATGACGACGCCCCTGTGCACAAAGCGAGCTCCATGA
>CM074944.1:3045063-3059276 GCA_037576815.1 Pangasius larnaudii | reverse complement strand
ATATATATATATATATATATATATATATATATATATATATATATATACACATAGTATATAAGTATATATAAGTATTGTTTAATGGTGTTTATTTTATTTTGAATTCCATTTCAGTCATTGTAGTTAGCTTAGGAGAAAACAGGAAGTAAACAGCAAATGTGACAGTTTTTTTTCTTGCTTTTTCCTCTATCGTCCTGCAGGAGTGTTTGAGAATGGACAAACAGAGTTGGAGGACAGAGAGTGCGAAGAGAAAGAGATCCTGAAAGACGTAGAAATGACGGTAGACCAAGAAACGCAGTTCCCTTTAGACTCTGAAAACTTTCACATTAAAAATGAGGACGATTCCAGCGCAGGTGAGGCGGCCATGTTTGAATCTGTTTTTTTTTTTTAAAAAGTACATTTTTCATAACCATGAGCAAACCACAGTGTGTTTTATTCCTCATATACTACAGCAGTTTTCTCACAATTACATATTTTAATGTGTTATTTAAGGAAACTACTTTTAATGGTACTTTTAATGTTTTATATGTTGTATATGTTTTAGATGTTCTAGCAGCTATAAACAGTCGTTCCCTCATCATCATTCCCATCAAGTATACCAATTATAGTTTGGTGTATTATAGCCTCCATTAAACAATGTGAGGGTCTGTCAAACACGTTCCTGTGAACGAGCTGTTACTATAGAAACGATAATGTATTGTGAGAAGGAGTGCATTAATATAAACCTGCACTACTGTCAGAGCTGCTGTTATAGAAAATGAATCAACAGCTTCTGACCAATCAGAATTCAACAGAAACAGATAATAGTGCGATTATGAGTGTTTATGATATCATTGACATGAATGTTTCCTATTAATAATGTTTCCATTTGCAATATTTGAGGGGTTTTTTTTTGGTTTGCAAATGAAAAAGGTGATTAAGGAAAACCTTTGTTTTAGTTAAACAATATCTGGGCCCATATTACAGTATACTGACAATACAATGTTGTTTCACTCCAATAAAAGTTTTGGTTAAACAAAATTCAAATCTGAAAGGGGACCAAATCGAGCGGTGTGATAAAACACCTGCATATTTACATCGCTTTTACCCAAACAACCTTCTGGATCTGAACTGATGAACCTCCACTACTCACTAGCACGTCCCAAACACAGTTACTGGGCCTAGTAAACATTAACAGTGTGGTTGTTGTTTGCCCTCGGAGAAAATCATCAGCTCTTTGAACTGGAATTCAATTTTTCTTGCCCGATCCTCAGAAGTGTTCATAATTTAGCTCCCTGTGCCGCTTTTTATTTCTCGCTCGCATATGATGAATCTGCTCTTTGAAACGCCTCTGCATTTCCTCTTAAAATTGTGGCATGTGGAAATTGGAGGTGCGTACACCTGTTTCGCCTCTCAGCGAGGAATTTTCAAAAGAGTGAGCAATCTTCTGCTTTTTTTTGTCTTGAATAGGCGGAAAGACGTACGTCTGCGTCTTTTGTTCTTTCTGAAAGGAATCCAGGCAGGCGAGCTCATTTGAGTCGGCACGCAGATTGTAATTTATTTTACGGCGTGCTTCTCGTTTCAGGGTGTGTTTCAGTTTTAGTTTGTGTTTTGTCGTAAACAACAGTGAAGACGTGATCGCTCTACAACGAGAATGAGAATATTTGAATATTTATTTTATAACAAGGCTCTGTAATGGACAAATATTTATTCTGAACATCTATTTTATAACGTGTCTGTAGTCGACATATGCCGATATTATAATTACATATCATATCAATTACCGTGGTTTAGGAAATCACCACGTTGTTGAAATTTGCTACATGCTTATATGTGTCTGTCTCATCGGGCAACATTTTGACCACACAGCAGATTTTTTTTCTTTTTAAACTTTCAGTTTGGTCTCGAACGGTGAACAGGATCATGGGATTTGGTGGACACTTGCAACGTGAGCAAAATAAGGAACATTAAAGACAGCTCTCCTTATTCTACCTACCCCAGCAGCCTCTTCAAGCCTCTTCCACGCTCAGAGAAAAGGCTTCTTAAAGGGCTCTTAGCTTCATAAAGGGGTTCTCTGATAGGGAAACACTCTGTTATAAGGTTCTACATAGGACTTTTTAGGGTTCCTCTAGATGGACAAGACAAGGAACCATTAAGGGTTCTAAAATTAAGAGTGTGTCTCTATTTTTCTGTAAACATTATCACTGCTTTGCATGTTAAATAGTGTTACATCACAGCGCTGCTGGATTCTGGATTCTGATTAATTTTTTAATTTGATTAACAGTAGTGCAGCTGCAAATCACAGGTTTATATTAATGCGTTATTGTTTCTATAGTAACAGCTCATTCACAGCAGCTCGTATGCTCCTGCATGCAATGACTGCATGTAATTCCTTTACAGCTACTTTTGACAACATTAAATTGAACTATAAATGGGTTAAAGGTATGATGTGTCATTTTGTAATGAACATAAATTGTAAATGTTGGCAAATCGGTGTGGTATAAGAGGAAGAAAACAATCCCGTAACAGTAACTTCACCACACCACCCTGTTGTTGATTGTTTTCTTATTACAGCATGACCCCAAGGGTTTTATTCCTTACTTATATTGTACATCCTATAACTTATTATGGTACATGATTAATTTACAAGTTTATGTTGTCTTGCCTAAAATAGTGTTTGGTGTGTGTGTGTGTGTGTGTGTGTGTGTGTGTGTGTGTGTGTGTGTGTGTGAGTGCGTGTCAGCACCAGAGGCGGAAAATCCTTAATCACTGTTTAATTAAGGAATCGTCCTATAGCTTCATTTCGTTCTCGTGCTGTAATTAAACATTTCCAATAAGTTTAGTCACAGAGCTTAACACAGAGAGTGAGTGTGTGAGGAAGCACAGACTTGTCTCTCTCTGTTTCTCCTCAGAAATCTCTTCATCCATCCATCCACACACACACACACACACACACACACACACACAGAGCTACAACGAGGAATTGTAACTCTCAGACTGACTAGGGAACTTTGCCCCAGTTCTGCTCTTTTAGAGCTGCTTTAGGGCTGTTTTAACCATTAGGATCATTTAAGGCTACTTTAGAACTCTTGTAAGTTTCCTTTAGGGCTGCTTTAGGGTTCCTTCAGGATTTAGGGCTTCTTTAGTATTCCTTTAGGGTTTAAGGCTGCTTTAGGGTTCCTTTAGGGCTGCTTTAGGGTTCTTTCAGGATTTACGGCTGCTTTCGGGTTCCTTTAGGGCTGCTTTAGGGTTCCTTCAGGATTTAGGGCTTCTTTAGTATTCCTTTAGGGTTTAAGGCTGCTTTAGGGTTCCTTTAGGGCTGCTTTAGGGTTCTTTCAGGATTTACGGCTGCTTTAGGGTTCCTTTAGGGCTGCTTTAGGGTTCATTCAGGGTTCCTTCAGGATTTAGGGCATCTATAGGGTTCCTTTAGGGCATTTTTCACACAAGATTTTGTTTTCATACAGGATTTCGTTTTCACACAGTTTAATTTTTGCTCTTTTTCTCTTTTTCTGTGAATCAACTTACAATTTAACCTTTTACCTCTCTTTGTTGAACAGGGGATGTGGGTGGAAGTCTGGAAGCACAGAAAGAAGTCAGTGAAGGACATAACAGGAAAAACACAAGCAGCCCGACTGCGTCAGAGGAGTGGGACGGCCCGAGTAAGTTTTCCTTCCATCTCTGGTGATGTTTTGCTGCACTGCTGATTGATTGATTGATTGATTGATTGATTGATTGATTGACTGATTGCTTTATAGTTTCAGTTCAAAACTTAAAGTGCTTCACTTACAAAAGATTACATGGTGTTTATGATAACACACCTTAAAGAATCAGTGTAAATAATGAAAAACAATCACAACAATACATACTTAAGAATTACTAAGAGTCATCACAGTTTAATTAACAAAATATATACCTTTTTTTTTACATTTAGTCTTTTTCTAGATTGGGACTATGTTTCAGTCTTTTTCTGTAAAGTTTACTCTACCAGAAAAGTGAAAACATTAAATAAGAACAGCTTTAGCATTTAGCAGAAGTCAGGAGATTTTTTTTTTTTTGGAAGATGTGCACATTAATTAAGACAAACACGAATGTGGCTTTTAGTACAGCTTTCTAACTGCATAAAATCTGCCATCTTTCTGCGATTAAACGTTGCTTATTAAACTCTAAGCAGCGTGACTGATGATCTCCAGAGCCAAAGTAAATGCCTCCATTAGAGATATCACTCTTATCTGCTTTATATCACATCACCATGATGAGATATGAAGCTGCGTTATTTCTCTCTCTCTCTCTCTCTCTCTCTCTCTTGCTCTCTCTATCTGCCTTCCAGCGAAACATGATTAGCTGAGTGAGATAGCGAGATTTTTTAAACAATAACGAGCCTCAGTGCAGTTTTATCTGATTATGTTTTTTGTTCTGTTTCCTGGGTGAAATGTGAGCCCAGAGCTGTAATTATGCCATTTGTGTGTTCAATGTAGTTTTGTGTGTGCGTGTATGTGTGTGTGTGTGTGTGTGTGTGTGTGTGTGTGTGTGTGTGTGTGTGTGTGCGTGTGCTAAATTTGTACTTAACATCACACGATAAGAGATACATAGTTTTATGAGTGTGTAGCTGATTAAACAGTATTGTTTGTGTTGTTATTATTATTATTATTACCCATGTAGATAAGGTTACTGTGGTTTCGCTCTTGGACCATTAATTCAGGTCATAAAAATAACTCTAGTTACTAGTTACTAGAGTTGTTGTCATGGTGACGAAATGGCTCAATCTCGGAGTTCCTGACGTTGCTACTGATTAGTTTCAGACTTGCAGGATCTCTAAACCGATTGTACTGATGAAGAAGCAGCGTTTTGGGACCAACAGGAAATGGTTCAGGGCAACTGGCACCTTGGAAAAAGACTCAGAGAGAGAGAGAAGAGAGACAGCTAGACAAAGAAGGAGACAGAGTCAGAAAGAGAGACATAGATAGACAGATGCCAATGTTTTTGTTTCTTTGCTGGGCTTTCCTGTGAAGAATTCATGCCCACAGTTTAAAGGAGAAGCTGACCTAGCACTCATCTGCTACACCTACAGCTCACTTTAATTTAATGAATCATTTTATCTACAAAAATCTACAATTGTGTCCCAAGATAAGCAATGTCTCTAATTATGAGGCTATCCCCTCTGATGTCCTCCATGTGGAAAAAAAGGACGATATTATGAATTGTTAAATAGTGTCATATTTACGGAATGTACGCAATATAAGCCTCAAATTGAATTCTGTACTTTTTCTGAGTGTATTTACAATTTTCAAAACATGACACATTGTGGTTACATCAAATTTATGCTGGAGTTAATACTGCTCCTCACTCAAGCCGATATAAAGCAAGAAAAATGCGCTTAAGTTCAAGTTCGAGCCACACGTAGCTGAGACACGCCTCCGGTTCACTCAAACTCCGCCCACGTGCGTAACCCTGCGTAGCTTCCGAATAGCATCCAGAGTTACGTCTGAGCTCTGAATAATGTTATGCTTATTTTTTTGGTATTCGCTCCTCTGTATGCGCACAGAACTCATCTCTGAATATGACCAATTTAAAACATTTTAATGAATAAAGACAAATGCTAAAAATAAGCTAATAGCGTGCTGACCTAATTCCTAGTGTACAAAACATCACGTATCGGATAGCATGCCTTGCTCTGAACGTACACGTCAACTATTCGATTGAAATATAATACAGCTTTGAAAGAGTGAAGTGGATGAACTGGATGCTCAGATAGGTTTTAGTTCCATATATGGATTTTTTCTCACACTTTCTCTCCGTTTGTGTCAGTGATGAATTAAATACAGCCTGCAGTGGAGACGCCTGTCAGCTGAATTAAAACACCACCTCATAATAATAAAAATGCTAATAATAATATAGATAATGACACTGATAAAAAGGCTAATCTACACTAAACAAAGCGGTGTGTTGCTCGCTGATTGCCCGTGTTGTCGCCGTATTCAATTAGGCCGCTCTCGCTGGCGTATTAATCATCTTTTCAGCAAACAAGTCAGCATTAATTAAAGTGGAGCCGGCGGATAAAGACATGTTGCTGGATCATCATTCTGTTTATCAGCTGCACACACACGCACACACACACACATACGCACACACACACACATACACATACGCACACACACACTGCCTCTTAGCTTGTAGGAGTTTTTGAGCTTCGTATTCAAAGTGTGCCAAAAAGAAACACTGGAATTTGTCTTTTTTTAGTTTTCGGCTGAAAGGAATTGAAAAGCGAATTAGTGGAGAATGAATCGCGTTGTTTAAAAAAGAAACCAGACCCAGATTGATGTGCCATGTTTGCTCGAATGTAATATTTAATGTTGCAGTAAATAACAGTGTTGTTCATACTTTATTAAAATGTATAAAGTTTGTACAGTTTTTTTTTTTTTTTTAAATACGTTATTGTTTCTATAGTAACAACGTACACAGGGACTTGAATGCCGGATGCTTCACGCAAAAACGTTAGTAATCATTGATATGGTGAAGTTTTCTATTTATTTAGCATTTATGGAAGGAGTCTCCAGTGTCAGCGCTTTGTAACAGTTAGAGGTAAGTTGTGACTGAGTTTTCCGACATCTTCAGGGGCAGAGGAGTTTGCGCTTTGCGGTTTCTCTGTAAGAGAGATTTAAAAAAAAAAAAGAGGCTGGTGAGGGAACGAAAGTTTATAGGCACTTTAACATAAGTGAGAACAGGAACTAACTTGTTTCAACATTAAATATAACTATAAGCAGATAAAAAGTGTAAGGTGTCGTTCTTTAATTTAAAAAAATGTTAGTGTTTGCAAATTGCTGTGGTATAAGAGGAATAAAACACTTCATGACGTGCTGTTATGGGAAAATAATCGACTTCCAGGTGGTAATGCTGACTCTGTTTCGCTCTGGTACACACCACACCACCCAGTCATGATTATTTTCCTATAACAGCACAACATGGAGAGTTTTATCCCACACTTGAGAGTGTGAGCAGCCACGGTAATGCGATATCATATGCTGATCTCGGGATTGAGGTCAGGACACATTCCTGACTTTCCGAGTAGGAATTCCAGGTCGGAAATTCTGCGTTACAAGCTTTAGTCATTAGTAATTTCTCTGTAATATTTCCTCTCCTGAACAGGATTTTCGGACAAATTTGAATTTCAGTCGAGCATTTCCCACACAGTCAGCACAGGAATTCCTGGTTTAAATCGTGGATTTTTGAATAAACCGGATCGCCTGAGTAAAGTGTGTTTATTTTTGACAGACGGTGAAATGAAAGCTCTGTAGTGCACTCGAGCTCTGCGTGATTTTGTCGGATGAGTCCATCAGGAAGTCTCTCCACACTCCCACAATCCTTTTCTTCTCCGGCTGCTTGAGTCCAAACACGCCCAACCAGCCACATAAGACCGCCATCTCCTGCTCTTTTTTTCTTTTTCTCTCCATCCCTCCTTTCCTCACTCTCGAAGAAATCACAGCGGAGAGGCGAGAGAAGTGAAACCCCACCACAATGAGCCTGAGAAATATCAGAGTGGCGTTTTTTTTTTTTATGCCAAAGATGGGCCGTCTCCCAAATCCTCGCGCCCTATCAGACAAATTAAAGTAAATCAAGCATGAAATGAAGCAGGAGAGCCTGGAGATAAGGTTCCTTTAAGTCCTTCACCACAGATTAGACCGCTGAGAGAGAGAGAGAGAGAGAGAGAGAGAGAGAGAGAGAGAGAGAGAGAGAGGACGTGGGTAAGTAGTGGTCAGGGGGTTGGAGAGATAGAGAGAGAGTGAGGAAAAGTAAGAGAAAGAGGGCAGAAAAAGTAAAAGATAGAGACTGTTAATTTAGCACATGAAGGAAGGGAGGTAAAGTGGTCAGATATTTGGATGGAGAGAGAGAGACAGAGACAGAGAGAGAGAGAGAGTAAAGATGGCGATGAACTTCAAATAATGAGTGAACTCACTATGAATATGATGTTGTGCCACAGTGAATTAGTCTACTCATTCTCATAGCTATCTCTTCATAGCTAATTTATCACAATATACAATACGTATAAAATAAACGATTCGACCTTGATTAAGGAGCTATTTAAGGAAACTGTGCGTTTACGTGAAAATGTATTGCGCAGCGTTATTTTATGACATTACAGCGTGTTTTACAACAGTAGTCGTACTGTTAGACTTTGAGATCAATGTATTAGGGATGTAACCAAATACAAATACATTACTTGAAATAAACGGATAATTTGTTATAAACAAATGCAAATACAAATCGTAGGTTCACTATTTGCTTTATTTTGTTAGAAGAAAGTTTGCCAGAAAGGGTGGAGATGTGTGCGATCCAGCGAGATGTGACCAAAAGGAGCGCTAGTGGGAGGCAAGCAGACAGATGTGAAGCTCACGGGGGAAAAAAGAGCACGTTCACTTATAGCATTCATTTATTCATCCTTAGTAACTGTCTGGTTCGGGTCACGGTGGTTTAAATTAGGCTACCGGTTTGTTTCTATTTTGGGAAATAATATCAAAAAATCTGTTAAAAAATGATCAAAGGCAGGTGGAAACAAAAATAATACCTGATTAAAACTGAGCAAGATGGAAAAAAAGACAGTTTTGCATGCATCAAGTTGTGTCATGAACTGGAGTGATGTAGCTGAGGTTGAGGAACTGTCAGAGCCAGGATTCACACACCACGCTGACACATTGCTACCTCTGAGCTTTTGAAAGTGTTTCGGTGGAAGTAATGGTATGGCTCATATTTAATTTAAACGAAAAAAAAAACGTTCCTTATCTTTCGTTCATCAGTTCATCATCCAGATATCCTGAAGATCATGGCAAGAAGAAAATTAAGTTCTAATGAAACTCTCGTTCGTCTTTATTTTCAGTGATATTGTGATTATTGACTGACGAGGTCACTTTCTGACAGAATAACCGCGTTATTAATTAAAAAGAAATACATTTTATGTAAATCATTCGAATGTCCTTGATGTCCTCATGCCCAGGCAGTTATCTAAGCCAACTCGGCAACTAAATTGCCCTAAAATGTAACTAAAGTAGGTTCTTATAATGAAACGACAGCAAATTATATTTGATTATTGCGTTTTTCTTGTACAAATTTATATTATTATAATTACGCTTTGATCAGCAAAAATGCTTTTCTTTCTGTAAAGATTTAAATATCTGGTATTAAAATGTAAATGTAATTTTTAACTCTGCTGTTCCTCTTTTTTTTTTTACAGGAGAGCTGGAGATGGTCAGCATCGGAGCGGAAAAAGGCGTTCGTTCCCGTCAGGCGCTTCCTCCAGGCACCACATGGGGGCCATTCGCTGGGAAAATAGAAAGATCCACAGGAGGAAATGACATCGTAAGACTCTTCTTGATGACTAGCTCACTTGCTATAAGGCAAAAGGTTATATAATATATCACATAATAGTACAGCGCTGTTGAATTCTCAATTCTCGAGTAACAATACTAATCCGTTATTGTTTATATAGTAACAGCTAATTTACAGGAACGTGTACAGCGGACAGTCCACACGAACGGACAAAACACATAACCTGTGTAATTGTTGAAGTGGTGAACTTTTCTTGTAAAGGAGATGATTTCGGAAGGAGTCTCCAGTGTCAGTGCTTTGTAACAGTCAGAGGTAAAGCTGTAAGTTGACGTTTTTCGACACGGGAAAGTCTTCAGGACGGTGGGATTTATGCTTGGCGAGGGAACGACTGTTTACTGCTGCTGTAATGTAAGTGATAACAGGAACTAACTTGTTTCATGGACATTCCACAACATTCGGTGTAACTGTAAATGGATAATAATTAATGAAAAAATGTAACTGTTGGCAAATTCCTGGGGTAAAAGAGGAATAAACTTCAGGATTTGCTGTTACTAGAAAAATATCAACATCAGGGTGGTAGCAATAACTCACTCACAGTAAAGTTTTGTGCTGTGAGTAAGTGAATGGGAGAGAGAGAGAGAGAGAGAGAGAGAGAGAGAGATGAGTACAGTGAGTACAGTGTTTTAGTGTCCAGTTAGGAAGTTGAGGTTTGAGAGAAATAGAGCGTGTAGAGTGCAAGTGCATCGAGTATCAGAGAAAGAGATGAGCGAAAGAGTGTGTGTGTGTGTGTGTGTGTGTGTGTGTGTGTGTGTGTCACGGGTAATCTGTGCCCGTGGCAGGTTCCTCTCTCTATATCGCTGAGCTTTTGTTGTTGCTCCTGTCAGAGTGGGGAGAGGCCGATGGAGGCCTGCGCAGACCTGATAAGGAAAAAGAGGATTCAGCAGGAGAAAGAGTGAAAGAGAGAGAAAGAGAGAGAGAGAAAGAGAGAGACAGAGGAGTGCTCTCTCTCTTTCTCTTCTCTCTCACTCTCTTTCTCTCTTTCTCTTTCCGTCTGTGCCTATACAGTGGTGTGACACACACACACACACACACACACACACACACACACACACACACATTCTGTTCGGGTCAAAATGACCCATTTTGATTGTTTTACTTTTCATGTTTCTACGTTTTATTGTTTTCTTTCAAAACACACACACACACACACACACACACACACACAAATGTGCTGTGGACAGAAGAGTCTGTAAAGGAGATTATTAGTGATTCAAGGTGGACCAGAATGCTGTTGTACTGAATATCAGCGCGGCTGTGATTCTGCTGTAGGTTATAACATTGTGGGTTTTTTTTTTAATGTGTAAACATTATGCAGGTTCGCTGCTAAGAAACCGTCACATTTGACAGAGACAGAAAAGCTCCGTTCAGAGTTTCAGACTCAGATTTTAAGCCACACACAGATCACTGAAATTCTTTCTCTGCCTGTCTCGGGAAGCAGTGTGATGTCGGTGATAGTGAAGGTACAATGTGGCTAAAGATCAGAGCTCACACTTCACCTTCTGCTCTCTCAGAGATTCCCAAAATCCCCAAAGGGACGAGACGGGATAAGAGAGCTCGCTAACAATGTGGTCGTTCAAAGAGACATGTGTATGCGCACACACACACACACACACACACACACACACACACTTTTTTTATTTAATCATATTAAATACATTTCATGAATGGATTGAAAAGTTTACAAAGATAATAAACAAGCATTCATTCTTTATGCAGGGAATAAAACACTGTGCCATGCTGCTGTAGGAAAATAATCAACGTTGAGGTGGTGTGATGAAGCAGAGTTACTGTTACGGCCCCAATGTTGGTTATTTTCTAACAGTAGCATGTCCTGAAGGTTTTATTCCTCTTATACCACAGCAATTTTCCAACAGTTACAATTTTGAATTTATTCTTTTTGAGGGACGTCAGTGAAACAAGTTTGCTCCTGTTATCACTTATGTTTTGGCAGCTGTAAACAGTCATTCCCTCGCCATGTCTCGACAAAAAAAAACCAAGCCTGTCATGTTACTGAGCAACTGAAAAGCCTAAACTCCTCTATCCTGAGGACTTATATGTGTTTAAAAACATGTTGGAAAGTTACAGCTTAACCTTTAACAAAGCACTGACACTGGAGACTCCTTCCATAGATGTTAAATAAACATCTTCTCACAAAAACTTTGCCACATGTGAAGAACGAGAGCATTAATATAAACCTGTGATTTGCAGCTGCACTACTGTCAGAGCGGCTGTTCTAGAGAATTAATCAACACCTTCTGACCAATCAGATCCCAGAATTCAACATCACTGTGCTATAAGGAACGTTACTATATTACTTATATTACTTGAAGTTTAGGACTTGAGACTTGTCGGTCTTTACTCATGACTCAAGTACTTGTTCCCTCCTCTGGTTTCAGGTACCGTTGGTTCTGACTGGAGGTCCACGATGGCTGATGAATGTGACGTGGGTCAGCGCAGAGGACTCGAAGAATAACTGTGTGGTTTACAGTAAAGGTAAAAGTCATTTACTGAACCATTTCCTTCTTGGCCTCTTACTCAACTGCTTCTGTATCAGATATGTTTCCATACAGATCTTAACTGAATTTCCAAAAAAAAGTCAACAAAAGTAATTGCAAAAGAATTTATGTTGTGGTGTTTCCATCAATTCCTGCCGTTTACATGTAAGAGTGTAACCTGATGGACCCGGGACATCTCTGTAACTGTCAGTCACAGCAAAGGAGGCGTGGCCTCTGCCTCTGTACCTGTCAGTCAGAGTGAAGGAGGTGTGTCTGTTACTTACAGTTAAGGAGATGTGGTCTCAGGGTCTCAGTACCAGCAAAGGAGGTGTGGCCTCTGCCTCTCAACCTGTCAGTTAAAGTGAAAGGAGGTGTGGTCTCTGTGTCATTCCTAGTATAGGAGGATTGCTCTCTGGTTCTAGCAGTCAAAGTGAAAGAGGCGTGGCCTTTGTGTTTGTCAGTCCCAGCAAAGGAGGTATGGCCTCAGTTTCTATACCTGTCAGTCAAAGTGAAGGAGGTGTCGCCTCTGTACCTGTAAGTCAAAGTGAAGGAGGTGTGGCCTCTGTGTCTCATTACCAGCAAAGGAGGTATGGCCTCAGCTTCTATACCTGTCAGTCAACGTGAAGGAGGTGTGGCCTCTATACCTGTCAGTCAAAGTGAAGGAGGTGTAGGCTCTGTACCTGTCAGTCAGAGTGAAGGAGGTGTGGCCTCTGCACCATCTAAGACAAGTTTTTTACATTTCAGACAACCACAAATGCTTTTAAGGAACACATTTATTTATCTGTTCTTTAAAATTTTTCTGTGAACAAATTTAAAACACAGCTTTATTATCGGACTCCTCCCTGCTGGACTCATGGTTTCATTGAGCATGAAGATAATTCTATCATCCTCTCTTTTGTTCCTGACTGTAAAAATGATATTTCGTCTAAACTCCCTGACTCCAGTGGCCCCAGTGGCTTAATGGATTAATCTCTTCACGGAACACGTGTAAGTTTGCGTAGAGAACATCTCCACTGTAGCGCAAAAGGACCAGCGGAAATAAGAGATTTAAGAGCTGTTATCACTCTTAATCAGAGAGCAGAGAGACAGCAGGGGAGAATAATAGCCAAACATCTCCAGCAATGTCATACTTCGTTATCAGCGCAGTCGAACAGCAGCGTGCCTGCGAGGAGTCAGCGAGCAGCGCCGCGATCGTGTTTAATTAAAAGCCATCGCAATGAACTGAAGGGAGCTGAATGGGGAGTTGTTAACGAATCAACGGAGGACAGAAAGGAAGCTTAGCAGTTGAGGAACTTATCATGTTACAGAGAAACCGCAGAGTGTCCTGAAGGTGTCGGAAAACTCGAAGTTACAGCTTTACCTGTTACAAAGCACTGACACTGGAGACTCCTTCCAAAAACGTCTCCTTGTAGAAAACTTCTCCATATCAATGTCATATCATATCATTATATAAGTCATTATATATAATGCTGAGCCCCAACTGTAGGTATTACCCATAATTCAGTGTGAGCAGTGTGAGTAACTGATAACAGAAGAATAGCTGACATATTGTAATATACAATTAACTGTGTAATGTAATAAAGCATAATAACTTTCTAGGTCGTTTGTTATTATGCTCATTTGGGTCTGTTGAAAAATAGGCTACAATACCAGAAAGTGGTAAAAGCAGAGGATATAATAAGATGGTTAAGCGTGTGTTTTATACCTGCTCTCAATCCAGTCGGAGTGATTTCTTCTTATCTTGAGTGACTGTCACGCTGGAAGTGTCAGGTGCAGGGAGGAGGGAATATGTGAGATTACGAAGCTGCCGGATGCTACGAGGTGTCGTAAATCCCGGCTTGATCAGGGCAGATGAAGGGATGAGGAGGTGACGAGGCTTAAAGGGCTGAAGCTTCGCTTCATTCTGGTCATTAGGTAGTGTAGACCTCATCATCTGGGCCCGGATTCATCATCTTTCTCTCCAGCTGTCACTCCACCCAGCACATACCCTCACTTCCTGTCTGTCTGACAGACTGCTAGCTGGGAGAGTTCGTGGCAGTGTGTAACTGTAATGAGACACATACGAATCCCAAATTCTAATGACTGAACGAAGGGCTCATATTAGAGTTTAGAGCAGTCTTTTTATACAGCATCCATAGATATTGAGCTACAAAGAACGATTTTGTTTGAAAAGACAGCGTCGTACTTTGCTGTTGAAATCTAAAATGTTTTTATACTGACTCATTTAACTACAGTTAAATGTAACTATAAATGGATAAGATGGATCTATAAGAATCTATAACAAAGTTTGTACTAAAAAATAGAGTGCCTAAGACTCTCTCTCTCTCTCTCTCTCTCTCTCTCTCTCTATATATATATATA